>JAODAL010005076.1:0-148057 GCA_025379985.1 Phyllomedusa bahiana
GGGGACAATAGGCGGGGAAAGAGACTCCACCCTTTAATAAATACAAGGGGGTCACAGTTTTTATGGTGGCTAAAAAGTTTTTCCTAAGCCTTGTTGGGGGAGAGTGCCGAAAGATGAAGCTATCCTATTGATCAAGAGATTGCTAACCATAGATAGGATTGAGGCGGAAACAAATAAGAACTCTTTATCTGAGAAGTTCTTTAAAAAGTGGAAGAGTTTTATAGTTAAAACTTTTTCGGATGAAGAGGTAGGAGCGCTGATGGATCACTTTCGCACTTCTGATTACTACCTCAGGGAAAAATTGGCTGGATCCTTGGGCAGACTAGAGGTAGGGGACGATACATGACCAGGGAACGTATAGGTTGTCTAAGAAAGGTTACAAGGGAGGAATTCCCGCACTGGGTAGGTGATCTTATTAGAATATTCCTTGAAGAGGAAAGAGTGATTTCACAATATTTTTGGTGACAATATTTTCCATTTCCGGGGTTGCTGGTGGGTGGTAGGGGAGGGGCTTTATAGGGATTGTTTAATATTGGCACGGTTTATTTTTATGGATGTTAATATAATTAAATGGAGAAGTGTAAACGTTAAAGGAGTATTTAACTGTTACATATTGAAGTATTATATGTATATGGCGATGTGATTGTTTGTAAAGGATGACATTTCTCTTCTCAATAAAAATCATCGTTTAAAAAAAAAAAAAAACTTAAAAACATTTGGCGCTTGCAAGGTGATAGGGTTGACCCTTTAATGCCCACCCACTGTCTTTTCACAGCGGGTCAATTGGCAAAGGACATTGTTGCCTTCAGAAAGGTATCACAGCACTGGAACTGCGCAAGGAACGGAGCTTTAGTTAACAGCTCTGTTATGTGCTTGACAGGGACCAAAAGAAGCCTCTGATGCCAACGTTTGTGGTCCATATTGGCCTTATGATCAAAGTAGATTCCCCTGCCCCATCTGGTCACTGGGCTTCCCAGTGCCCAATGGAGCCTGGGGAATGCTCTAGAGTAGCCCCAGGGCTGTCTGTATGGTAACCCTGCAGTTAGGGCACACTGTGTTGCCCTGACAGCAGCCTGTGACACATAGAGTAATGTATGAACCTACAGGAGTATGCATATGAGGTATTCACACGACCGTAACAACCTGTAGAATTAATCCAACGGGTTATTTAGTGGTAAATCTGGATGGTGTCAAAAATAATTTGAAAAAACCAAAGCAGAAAAATGTTTATGTTCACAATGTAATTTTTTTTTTTAAATTACGCAGTAATTTATATATGAACTCAAACTACATCCCCAACCCAGCCCCCAAAAAACAAAAACTCCTGCATAAAACAAGTCCTCATATAGTTATGACATGCCCGGTGCTGAAGGGTTAAAGAGGTTGTCTCACTACATTCATTCATCTCACCTCAGTCCTGTTTTCCTGGTTTCACTTTGAATTCAGGGGCGTGTTTACTGGCTTCTACTAGGCTGCAGTAGAAGCCAGGTCTGTAGCTATAACAACCAGCGGTGGCAGCCTATCATGAGAGATGCAATAGGTCTATAGCTATAGCGACCTGAGGAGCTGATGCAAGCCATGCAAGAGGGATATGTAGGAATAGGTAGGACACTGTTAATGGACATATATTGCAAAGTGACTTGTTTTGGGGTCATACTAAAAGGCATGAAGAAAAAGAATGAAGAAAAAGAATGAACATTATTACTAAGTAATAAAGAGCTAAGGAGGAGAAAGAAGGTTTCAATGGCTAAATAACGATTGAATAAATAGAATATAAGGTGAGCAGGGGCGTTGCTAGGGTCCTAAAACATCCGGGGCTCGGGCCCTTTGTGTTTTTCTGGGTAGGGCTGGGTTCACACGACATTTTTCGCGCCTCATTGTGAACTGCAGATGTTTTTTTACAGAGAAAAACCTTCTGTTCCTGTCACTAATTTTCTGCACATCCCACACAGATCCCGTCCATCTCCTCAGCAGTCACTGTACAGTAAAAATCACCAATGACAAATTTACTTTTTCAGAACTTCTCACCTTCATATGACAATACCCCTAAACAGTCACCAAAACATCCACCTACACATGGAGCAAATCTACCAGACAAGTGATTGTTACTAAAACCCTCCTACAAAACCAAGACCCAAAACTATTACTACTTAAGGCTCAAATAATCCTGCCAGACCCTGACCGAACGCAACCCCCACATGTGACTATCCACTGCACACAGGCCCTAGAGACATATATTACCGCCAGACAGGGACCAGATAGTGGTAGATACTAGTTGTATGTAGGCTCTACAGACATATAAGTGATTACACTGCAGTTACATTTAGTGACTCACCGGAGACGTCTTTTCTGATCAGCGTCGTTCACTTTCCCTTTTCTTCTCCATCCGGTTCACACCTTCATGCTGATTGCTCCCGGCCAATACTCGTCCCTGCAGATTTGGACACAAATATCTTAGAATCCTCACATTTCCAGCAACTCCTTAATTATAGGTATAGCAGTCCCCTCAGTTAGGTATATAGGGGCACTGAAGCAGTATATGGGGCCACAGGCAGATATATGGGGCCACAGGCAGGTATATAGGGTCACAGGCAGGTATATAGGGGCCGCAGGCAGGTATATGGGGGCCAAAGGCAGTATATAGGGGGCACAGGCAGTATATGGGGCCAAAGACAGGTACATAGGGGCACCGAGGCAGTATATGGAGCCACAGGCAGTATATGGGGGCACTGAGGCAGTATATAGGGGCCACAAGAAGGTATATAGGGGCACTGAGGCAGAATATAGGGTCACTGAGGCAGTATATGGGGTCACTGAGGCAGTATATGGGGTCACTGAGGCAGGGATATGGGGGCCACAGGCAGGGATATGGGGCCACAGGCAGGCATATAGGGGCACAGGCAGGGATATGGAGGCCACAGGCAGTATATGGGGCCACAGGCAGGGATATGGGGGCCACAGGCAGTATATGGGGCCACCGGGCAGTATATGGGGCCACAGGCAGGCATATAGGGGCACAGGCAGTATATGGGGGCCACAGGCAGGGATATGGGGGCCACAGGCAGGCATATAGGGGCACAGGCAGTATATGGGGGCCACAGGCAGGGATATGGGGGCCACAGGCAGGCATATAGGGGCACAGGCAGTATATGGGGGCCACAGGCAGGGATATGGGGGCCACAGGCAGTATATGGGGCCACGGACAGGCATATAGGGGCACAGGCAGGCATATGGTGGCCACAGGCAGGCGTATGGGGGCCACAGGCAGGCATATAGGGGCACAGGCAGGCATATGGGGGCCACAGGCAGGCGTTTGGGGGGCCACAGGCAGGGATATGGGGGCCACAGGCAGGCATTATAGGGGCACAGGCAGTATATAGGGGCACTGAGGCAGGTAAACGCGTTAAAAATAACAACATTAATACTCACCTTAACTCCCCCGGCGAGCGCGCTCCGTCTTCTTCAGCCCGCGCTCCTCCGGCAGCTCCTCGCGCGCACGGCCTATGACGCGCTGTGCGCCCGAGGAGAGGCAGCATCGCGATGACATCACATCATCGCGACGCTGCCGGCTGAGGCGCACGGGGCCGCGGCGGGTCCCTCAGCGCTTGAGGACCCGGCGGACCCCGCTGTGTCGGACCTGCGGGTCCGACACACTGGCTGCGGGGCAGGGAGCCCCTCGCTCCTCTGCCCCGCAGAAGCCCGCAGCTGCATGTGCGTCCAGCGGACGCAACATGCAGCTGAAGAGCCAGTCGGTGCTCCAGGCCCACGGCAGCGGCCTGGAGCCCGGGAGACTCGGGGCACAGGGTGTTTTATTCGGGGCCCGAGCCCCGAATAAAACAGCCTAGCGACGCCCCTGAAGGTGAGTTTATATTAAAATGAACACATATTCCATAGAAACAGGTGTCTAGAACTTTACCTGTGCATGATAGGTGGGGAATGAACAGGATATATAGGCAGTTTAGAGTGAAATGAACAATTATTCCATAGAAACAGGAACCTAGCACTTTTCCTGTGCATGATAGGTGGGGAATGAACAGGATATATAGGCAGTTTAGAGTGAAATGAACACATATTCCATAGAAACAGGTGCCTAGCACTTTACCTGTGCATGATAGGTGGGGAATGAACAGGATATATAGGCAGTTTAGAGTGAAATGAACACATATTCCATAGAAACAGGTGCCTAGCACTTTACCTGTGCATGATAGGTGGGGAATGAACAGGTAAAGTGCTAGGCACCTGTTTAGGTGGAATATGTGTTCATTTCACTCTAAACTGCCTATATATCCTGTTCATTCCCCACCTATCATGCACAGGTAAAGTGCTAGGCACCTGTTTGTATGGAATATGTGTTAATTTCACTATAAACTTATCTTGTATTCTATTTATTCAATCTTTTATTTAGCGCCTGAAACCTTCTTTGCTTCTCCATGGCACTTTATTACTTAGTGATAATGTTCATTCTTTTTGTTCATGCATTTTAGTATGTCCCCTTGTTTTGGCAAGATCTTTAACAACCCCTTTAAGGGGCTGGTATGAGGGGGCACTTATCCCCTTCCCATTTATATCTCTCACTGGTTTATTGGACGTGATTGGACAATTTTAACACTTCTGCTCGTTATTTTCTATACAGTAGATGAGTTACAATTGCCACATGAATAAATCCTGAACACCCTCTGCGCATGCGTCAGGTAAGACGCTACAACAGCAGGCGTCCTGATCACGTGTGCCGTATACTACAACGCACGCCCAGTCACCGTGGCAACCAGAAGGTCCCGCCCCTCTTGCAGCGGATTGGCCCGCTCCTCCATAGCGCCGCTTTCCATCCTGTTCCGATGCCGAACTCCATATCTGATTGGCCACATCCTAGTAACGCGCCATCTGAGCTCAGCTTGATCGAGCTGCCGAATGGCCAATCACTGCGGTGAGAGGGAGGGGGTTACAGGAGTAGGGCGGGGCTTAGTTTGACAGCAAGGTGTGTGGTAGGAGCCTGAGTGAGAGGAGGACACAGGCTGCGAGCGCTGCGCGGAGGAGCCACAGGTAACGTCAGATCTGGTGTGTGATCACTGTATCATCTCCACGGGGGGCTCCCCTACAGAGGGAGGCAGCGGTGCATGCTGGGGGTTGTAGAAATAAAACATCAGGAGATCTACACAGATGATCACAGCAGTAATAAACTGATGGATCTTGTCAATATTGAAGTGTGAATGGTCCCCAATGAGAGCCCTTATCTGCTGCCTCCATGTGGGGGTGTCACTATTATCTCTCATACTTAGTCTGGTGTAGATGCTGGTGTAGGGTGCTGTTCACACCTGCATCAGAGGTGCCGTTCATGAGCTTTCCGTTTTATCTTGGACAATGGACGCAGCCTGATGAGTCCCTTTAACTACAATGGAGTGCATTGTTTTAATAGAAAGGATACCGCTCTGCGCTGCTTTCTCATCATGTCGAGCGGAATTTGCAGCAAAGCCTCTGGTGCAGATGTCAACCCGGGCTCAGCCTCTCGTCACTCACTTGTTTTTTTTGCAATGATATAAGCACTGATCTCGCACGAGAGGCACCCAGGTTGGTGGGTGACCTCTCACGAGAGGCGCCCAGGTTGGCGGGTGACCTCGCACGAGAGGCGCCCAGGTTGGCGGGTGACCTCGCACGAGAGGCGCCCAGGTTGGCGGGTGACCTCGCACGAGAGGCGCCCAGGTTGGCGGGTGACCTCGCACGAGAGGCGCCCAGGTTGGCGGGTGACCTCGCACGAGAGGCGCCCAGGTTGGCGGGTGATTTTTACACTCCCTTTCTTCATTTGCTGCGTCTGTTGGTTCATTTTTTTTGCTGCTAATATTCACGTGTTTTTTCAGTACAGGAAACTTCATTGGTTCCCTCCCCCTTTTCTTTATGTAGTATAAAACGCGTTAAGCAGTGCGCATAATAGCGCAGCTATGTGCCGGATGCGCGGTTATTGCTATTCAAGTCAATAGGACCCTAATGTCATGTTTTTTGTGTGCATTGTGATGCATTATCACAAAAAAAGGTGAACTTCAAGAAGTGCGCAGAATATATTGCTGTGTGATCCCGGCCTAAAGCTCAGGACCGGAAGGGCGAGACGCGACACACTGTAGCTGCATGCTAAAATCTACTATAGGATGTGTTCATACAGCATATTTGCTAAGCATATTTACACTGCAACGTGCCTGAAGTATGCCCTATAAATAAGGTAATTCATAGAACTCATTGAGAGCTATAATTACCTGCCGTCTTCCCTGGCGCGTACTCTGCACCGGCAGAAAGAAATGACCTGTCGCTTCTTGCCAGGGATGAGGAGTGGATGGGAGGTGGGCCAGTGCGCTTTAGAATTAGGTGCTGTCCAGCATCTACTTATAAACTAGCAGGCGTATAGCTGTGCGCCTGGTTTGATTCGTCAAATATACCAGTACTCACGACCGTTTATGGCATCAATGAAAGTGAATCTGCCTGGAGGCCCGCCCCCGTCAATAAGCACCACCCATTTTTAATAAAGTGCGACAAAAAGTCATAACATTTTCTGCTTTTTTTCCTCTCCAAAATAGAAAAAAATAATTATTAAAAAAACAACAGTGGACTCTGCACATAAAAAAACTTTTTTGAAAAAACGACCATGGGTGCATGCTGGTGCGGCAACAATATATACATACTCCAAGTGCCAGCAGCACACTATTAGTTAAAGAACAAAGGTACATAGGAATTTGTGAAAAATGCATGTCTGCTAATGATATATGAAAATTTGGGGTTCTTAGTTCCAAGTTTTGATCAAAAATGTTTAAGCTCACCTCCCAAACGTCAAGGAGACCCCAGTTTAGGTGAGTCCTAACACTAAATCTTACCTCTCTTTGGAAAGTAATTCTGCCCATATGTAAACATGGCGCGTGATCACCTGACTCACCATGGCCGACAATAGACCGCGGTGTTTCTTTTGCCTCAATTCATGTAAAAAATGACAGCATCCTGTGCTATTTTATGTCCAATTAAAATGACTGACACCACAACTGAAACCCGATGGACCCCATGGTAGTCAATGGAGCACCAAAAAACTCGCTCTCCTGTCCACAGTCACACAAATCCAACAAGGAATAACTGTTCCACCACCAGGAGAAATAAATTATCCATCGTAAAGTAGAAAAAACCTCCATCCAACCTTTATTGTAGAAGATGAAAAGCCAGACAGCAAAAACGCAGATACACAAGGCTATGACCAAGGGCCAAAGCGGCTTGAAACGCGTAAGCCTATCTGCTACATCTTCTACAATAAATGTTGGATGGAGTTTTTTCTACTTTACCCTGGATCATTAATCTTTATTTATCTCTCCTGATTGGGTTCGATGGGGTCCTACAGGCACCAGTCTGCTCCATCATTAAACAGGACCGATTCCACCATCTGATGTCTGGACGCTGACGTGAACCCGGCCCGGAAGGACATTTTCTTATTTAGAAAAAACATTTTCAAATATCCTATAAAATTCTAATTTGATGGAGAGCGGTCCTCCATTCAGGCTCATCTCTTGTTGTGGAGACTGCTGATAAAGTGGCGGAGGACCTGTCCTGCACTACACCCGTTCATCTGAATGGGCGCTGTGTCATGCTTCATTTCCTCCATGGTGGAGCTGCAGGGAAATTACAGACTTACTACCAGATACCCCCAAAAATAAGAGCTTATTACTAGTGGGCCCAGCCAGGGGGAACTTTGTGATCAATTTACTGTTAATGGGGTTGTCTCACTACAAGGATTGCTTTTTATGTTAAAGATCTTGCAAAAACAAGTCACTTTGCAATATTTGTCCATTTAACAGTGTCCTACCTATTCCTAGATATCCCCTCTTGTATGGGCTGCATCAGCTCCTCAGGTCGCTATAGCAACAGACCTGTTCAGTCTCTCCTGATAGGCTGCCAGCACTGGTTGCTATAGCAACAGACCTGTTTGATCTCTCCTGATAGGCTGTCGGCACTGGTTGCTATAGCAACAGACCTGTTTGATCTCTCCTGATAGTCTGCCAGCACTGGTTGCTATAGCTACAGACCTGGCTTCTACTGCAGCCTAGTGGAAGTCAGTAAACACGCCCCTGAATTCAAAGTGAAACCAAGAAAACAGGACTGAGGTGAGATGAATCAATGTAGTGAGGCAACCCCTTTAAAGGACCATTAAAAAAAGTTATTGTTCGAAGCGGAGACCCCCTTTAATAAAAAACATCTGACCCATTCTGTGTATCATATAAAGGAGTTTATAGGGCAAATATAGTGGGCCTCTTTTATGAAAACTGGCAGGAAGTCTGTCTTTGTCCATAGCAACCAGTTAGTTAATTTAGAGCTCTGGAAAAATAAAAGCAGAGCTCTGATTGGTTGCTTTGATTGGGTGCTATGGGCAACAAAGAAAGTCTTAGGCTATGTTCACACGGCTTAACTGCGGGACGTAATTACGCCGTGTGGACGGGGGCGGGAGCGGGGGAGGGAGCAGGGGGCCGGCACTTCGCCGGCCCATAGACAATCACTGCTAGCGGCGCGTATATGCCGCTAGAAAGTGACATGTGAATTATCTCCTCCCTCGGCGTATTGTGCGAGCAGGGAGAGGAGACGTAATCCATAGTTCTCTATGAGAACTGTGAATTACCGTAATGAATGGGCCGTTTTCGGCCCGTAATTGGCGCACTTCGGCGCGTAATTATGGACCGAAATACGGCCCATTTTAAGCCGTGTGAACATGCCTTTAGGCTATGTTCACACGGCTTAACTGCGGGACGTAATTACGCCCCGCAGTTACGCCGTGTGGCCGGGGGCGGTAGCGGGGGGAGTGAGCGGGAGGCCAGCACTTCGCCGGCCCATAGAGAATCACTGCTAGCGCCGCATATACGCCGCTAGAAGGTGACATGTCAATTATTTCCTCCCTCGGCGTATTGTGCGAGCAGGGAGAGGAGACGTAATCCATAGTTCTCTATGAGAACTGTGGATTACCGTAATGAATGGGCCGTTTTCAGCCTGTAATTTGCGCACTTCGGCGCGTAACTACGGACCGAAATACGGCCCATTTTAGGCCGTGTGAACATGGCCTTACTGCTAGACAGTTTAGATACATAAGGTAGAACACACTTTGTGTCTGGCACATATTGGGCCTCATTTATTAAAACTAATAGTAAATCTGTCTTTGTTGCCCATAGCAACCAAGTACAGGTCAGTTTTAATTTTTTACACTGCTCTGGAAAAAAGAAAGCTGAGCCCTGATTGGTTGCTATGGGCAACACAGACCGTCTTACCGCTAGACAGTCTTGATAAATAAGGCGTAACATGTATATGATCAAAAAACATAGCACATATTGTACCAAAACAGTGCGTGCCCTTTAGACCTCTAAGACACCTACGGCATTTTTTTTTAAGTTTAGAAGAAAGTGTGGTGGGAATGGGCCCTAAAAGCAATTTGTGTGTATTCCTACACATGGTAACCAATACACTTGCATATGCCAACTGGAAAGCCACAGGAACTCTGTGGTCTGCCATATTGTGCACCCCCATATCCTACCCCCATAATACATCACACAGCGAATCAACCTAAAGTTCCCTGTTCAGTTTATATTTATGGTTGGGATATGTTCACACAGTGTTTTTGCAGTGTGTACTTCTGCGTGTAATTGTACTGTAATGTGCCTGAAGTACCTTCTGCAAATATGGTAAAACCACAGCACTCATTGAGTATTATGATTTCACCGCGTATTCTCCAGCGCGTTCTGTACGTTCGTAAAAAGAAGTGACATGTCACTTTTGGGCGCTTACGTGACGGGGAAAGTGGAAGTGAATGGGAGCACTGTTGAAGGTATGCGCTGGACAGAGCATACTTTTAACAGCAGACGTATAGCGGCGCGTAGGTACGTGCTGCTGTATGCGTGTGAACCTGGTCTTAAAGGGTTTGTCTCACTACATTGATTCCTCTTACCTCAGACCTGTTTTTTTTTTGTTTTTTTTTTTGCATTTTGAATTCAGGAGCGTGTTTACTGATAGCCTATCAGGAGAGATCAAACAGGTCTGTAGCTATAGCAACCAGTGCTGACAGCCTATCAGGAGAGATCAAACAGGTCTGTAGCTATAGCAACCAGTGCTGACAGCCTATCATGAGAGATCAAACAGGTCTGTAGCTATAGCAACCAGTGCTGGCAGCCTATCAGGAGAGATCAAACAGGTCTGTAGCTATAGCAACCAGTGCTGACAGCCTGTCAGGAGAGATTAAACAGGTCTGTAGCTATAGCATCCTGTGCTGACAGCCTATCAGAGATCCAACCGGTCTGTAGCTAGAGCAACCAGTACTGACAGCCTATCAGAGATTGAACAGGTCTGTCGCTATAGCAACCAGTGCTGACAGCATATCAGGAGAGATCAAACAGGTCTGTAACTATAGCGACCTGAAGAGCTGATGCAGCCCATACAAGAGGGAATATCTCAGAATAGGTAGGACACTGTTAATGGACATATATTACAAAGTGACTTGTTTTTGCAAGATCTTTAACATAAAAAGTAGCAATCCTTGTAGTGAGACAACCCCTTTAAGTGCCAAAAGCTGATCCTTTATATATGTGTTATATCCACACACCCCTGTAATCTATGTCTGTGAGAAGCTGGAAGGTTGTGCCGTTTTCGCGCTGAGCGTTATTCACACTGCTGTTGTGCTTTTTTAGGTTCTGCTTCCTCTGGAACGATGGACGTGATCTTGTACGTGGCCGGAGCACTTGTCCTGTTGCTGCTGTGGATCAGGGCTAAGGGCTTTGAATACGTCATTGTCCACCATAGATGGGTGTTTGTTTGCCTCTTCTTGCTCCCTCTCTCGGTTGTTTTCGATGTGTATTATTACGTCAGAGCCTGGCTGGTGTTTAAAATGTGCAGCGCTCCCAAACAACACGACCGCCGGGTGAAAGAGATCCAGGAGCAGGTAAGCTGGTGTGGGACAACTTATATTAACTTGGTGCACCATTGTACCCAGTGGAGGCTGCTGGGATTCGGTGGCATTTTCATGAGACAGCAGCCTCTTTGAAGGGTTATTTTGTAACATGGTGCCCTAAATGTTGTTTTCCTTGCCCTAAGGCCATGTTCACACGGCTTAAAATTGGACGTATTTCAGTCCGTAATTACGTGCCGGAGTGCGCAAATTACGGGCTGAATACGTCCCAGTCATTACGGTAATGCACAGTTCTCATAGAGAACTATGGATTAGGGCTTCTCTCCCTGCTCGCCGAATCTGCCGCGGGGGGAGATAATTAACATGTGAATTACTAGCAGCGTATACGCGCCGCTGGTTATGAATGTCTATGGGCCGGCGAGGTGCCGGCCCCCCGCCCCCATCCACACAGCGTAATTATGTCCCACAGTTAAGCCGTGTGAACCTAGCCTAAGACAGCATCCAATTCAAGTCTGCAAATCCTCAATTGTGTCCCTCTAAGCCTTTGTAGCTAGCGAGTGGGGTTGGGGAGAGAGATATGAACCTGGGCAGTGTTCTCTGTCAGCCGGGCAATACAGAACTGTATCAAATAAATATTCACAGGCAGCCCCCCTGTCTACAAAGCAGGGTGGGCTGCATACCGGACCACAAAGCATCCAGGGAACTAGTAATAAATCTAGCAATGTGAAGGTTATTGTCTGCATCACTGGTAGCCAATGACGGTGAAGAGGTTAATGTCGGTATGTCTGGTGGGCTAGTGCAATGTAGAGACTGATGGGATCATGCCGGTCATCTAAAGCAGTGAAAGGGTTAATATTAGTATAGCTGTTTGTCCACCGCAGTGAAGGGGTTAATGTAAGGATCCTTGTTCATTTTTCATGGTCGTATTGGCTGTAGCAGAAGGCTGAACACTGGTGGTTCAGCTTCCTGTTTTCTCTTCTCCACTTATCATGGATATAAGTGCAGGTAAAGGGTTGAAAGTACCTTGCAGCTGTAAGGCTATGTTCACACGGCTTAACTGCAGGATGTAATTAAGCCCCGCAAATTACGCCGGTACCGGGGATGTGCGCGGGGGGGTGGGGGGAGGGAGCTGGCACCTCGCCGGCCCATAGACATTCATTACCAGCGGCACGTATACGCCGCTGGTAATTCACATGTCGCTTATCTCCCCTCGCGGCGGATTCGCCGGGCGGGAAGAGGAGACGTAATCCATAGTTCTCTATGAGAACTGTGAATTACCGTAATGAATGGGCCGTTTTCAGCCCGTAATTTGCGCACTCCGGCGCGTAATTACGTACCGAAATACGGCCCATTTTAAGCCGTGTGAACATGGCCTTACTCTACAGTCATCCATTTTTTGATGTGATTGGGCATAGCAGTTCAGGAGCACTCTACCTGATAATTAAAGAGAACCTGTCACATAGTTTTTGCACCCCTGGCTGAGGACAGAACAAGGTAGTGTCAGACCTGCTGTTTCCAGCGCTGTGTCCCTTATTCTGTAAGATGTTTTTGTGTATTTAATGCTCAAATCTGCAGTTTTCAGCCAAAAGAGTCATTCAAAGAGTCAGGTTTTTTTTTAAACCTCGCCCACCTGAGGCTAGCCCCGCCCACCTCAACTGATAAACCTATTACTTTGAATAGGTTGAAACATGTGAATAACTGGTGGGTGGAGCTAGCCTTTGGTGGGCGGGGCTAACACCTGCTCATGAATAAGATTTGAGGTGTAAATGCTCTAAAACTCCTGCATCTTGCAGAATAAGGGGCACAGCGCTGGAAACAGCAGGTCTGACACTAGCTTGTGCTGCCCTCAGCAAGGGGGCATAACCTATGTGACAGGTTCCCTTTAAAGACCGCTCAGAGTCTGCATTGGGAGCAGAGACAGGATCTGAGTTGCTGGCAGCACTGCTCAGAGGAAAGAGTAATCCTAGTGTAGTCATGTCTTTAATGGGTAGCAATCCTGCTTTTTCCACTCGCTCAGGCTGCGTCCACATGACAAATGTCAAAAAGCTCATCAAATTCTGAATCCTAAAACCGCGTCGTCAGATTATTATTTATTATTATTTATTTTAAAGCGCCATTGATATCAGGGCGCTGTACATTCGAGGGGGTTACATACATTACATAAGTCAAACGAGTACAATGATAAGTGATTAATGACAATTGGCACGACAGAGGGAGAAGAGGACCCTGCCCGCGAGGGCTTACAATCTACAAGGAGGGGAAAGAGACAGGAGGTGAGGGGCAGACATGTTTGTGGAGGAAGTGTAGTGGCACAGGTTATTGTTAAGGTTATAGGCAAGCCTGAAGAAATGGGTTTTCAGGTTGCTTTTGAAGCTGGTGAGAGAGGGGGAGAGTCTGATGCGTTGGGGCAGTGAGTTCCAGAGTGTGGGGAAAGCACAAGAGAAATCTTGGAGTCAGATGAGTATATTGACACAGTTTACAATGTGGATTTTAGGTCTTTGTTTTTTTTTCTGTGGATTTGCATTCAGAAAACAAGTCCCATTCATCTCTATAAGGTTTTGGATACGTTTTTTGACTTAAACTCCAGCGGAAGAATGAACGTGTTCCTAGTTTCTTGTAAAAAAAAAAAAAAATGCTGTTTTGAAATCCGACCTCAAGATAATCTGAGTTGTGTAGATTACAACTGGGATTTTCTTTTTCTGAAAGCTTTATTGAATAGGAGGACAGTTTACATGAAAAATAATCCACGTTTCCAATATATAGGGTCAGTTAATAAGAAGCATTTTTCTCACATAAAAATAACGTAGAATACAGAAGAAAATATCGAAAGACGTTAACATTGGTTGGCACATGTGAAAGATATCATAAACATCCTATCCTCAGCCCTCTGAAGGAAAAAGAAAATGAATTACAACGGTTATATACCATTTGAACGATAGGAGGGCTGATAGGAATACAATTGATGTCATACTTAGCTAAGGCAAACACATAGGGTGACATGTCCCAACACGCCAATGTAAGTTTTTTGGTCTATTTTGCGCCAAAACCACTTTTGATGCCATATTCTTGATGTAAATGAACTGTCATATACCAAAACTAGGTGCATTATACGCCGGGTACGAGACTTTGTAATGTGCATAAATCATAGTTGCCAACTTTTGAAACTGAAAAAGCAGGAGATTGTAGAGGGCAAAAATTTGCATGGACACGCCCATTTTGTCGGTGTGCCATGCCCCTTCAAAAAGCCACACCCACTCCACCTAACTGCATAACGGCTTTGGAAGAAAGCCAGGTAGATGCCCTTATAGCCAGGTAGTGCCCCTTACAGGCAGGTATATGTCCCCTCTGTAGCCAGGTAGATGCCCCCCTTTGTTAGCCAGGTAGGGCCCCCTTTTGTTAGCCAGGTAGTGCCCCCTTTGTTAGCCTGGTAGTGCCCCCCCCCCCATTGTAGCCAGGTAGTGCCCCCTCTGTTGCCAGCTAGACCCCCCATTGTAGCCAGGTAGAACCCCCCCCCATTGTAGCCAGGTAGTGCCCCCTCTGTTGCCAGGTAGACCTCCCCCCCCCCATTGTAGCCAGGTAGAGCCCCCCTATAACTAATAAAAATAAAATCATAAAAGCCACTTACCTCACCAGGCTCCTGCAGCTCCGGACATCTCCCGGCCGACTGAGTAGTCTCAGCGTCGCAGGGGGAGTGACCGCAGCCGCGCGTCACTCCCCCTGTGACACTGACCTGTATGCACAGCGCACACCGGCGCTGTACATACAGGGGGGAGAAGGGAGGAGGGGACCGATCCCTCCTGCCTCCTCCCTGTACTGCTGACTCTGTGCGACTGCGGGCGCACAAGTCAGTAAACTCGCCGGGCTCCGCGGTCCCCCCGCTGCCTGCTGGCGGTGGGAGGAATGCCAACTCTGCCGGGGGGGGGGTGGGGGGTCCCGCTAATGGGAGAGTTGGCATGTATGGCTTAAATGTGGTGTGCCGTGCGCCCCTGTCGCGCAACGCGCCTATTGAGGCACATTACGTATGTTATGCGCCTCCCTCGGGCAATGCGCCTCGATAAGCGCATTACATATACTACCAATGATATGCTATGCGCCGCGAGTTGTGCAATGCGCCTTTTTAGGCGCATTAGGTTTTCTATGCAAGGTATATACCTGATGCCAGATTTTTGAAAGGATCGGACTTTCTGGCGCTCTTTACACTGATTTAATGCGCCTAAGGCCGTGTTCACACGGCTTATTCCCGACGGATTTGTGAGCGCAATCCGGCTCACAAATCCGCCGTGAATAAGGGACGGGGGCGGGGCCGGAGCACGGCGGGGGCGCCGCTCCCAGGCCCCATAGACTTGCATTATCCACGGTGCGTATTGCGCCTGGATAATGTGCATGTCACTTTCTCCCCGCCCGACGGAATCCACTGTTCTCTATGAGAGCAGTGTATTACCGTAATTACTCCGATGGATTGGCGCCGTACTGCAGCGCAAATCCGGGGCGCAGTACGGCGCCAATCCGCGGCAAAATAAGCCGTGTGAACGAGACCTAAAACTGGCATGGAAACGACACTTTTCGGACATGTCGCCCATAGTACCTTCAGTATATAAAGAGACATCAAGAGAATCAAATAAATGAGTTAAATAAAAAAGGTAGTGTTTGAAACAACTTTAGTATCAGAACAAGAATTCACAACTGGGATTTTTAATTGAGATCTATGGGGATGGTTTTACAGTCGGTTTTTGACAGATTTGAATGTCCAAATCCGCGTCAGAAACCGAATGGAAATCCTTGTCGTGAGGACGGACCCTTAGGGCATGTCCACACTGCACGGGTTTTCGGCCTTTTTTTCAGGCGGTTTGCGGTTTTTCAGACCGCCTGAAAAAACGGCCGAAAATGAGCAGAATTGTGCTCTATGGAAAACCCGTGCAGCTGTCACCACTGCACGGGTTTTCCGTCCGGCGGTTTTTCCGCCCGCGGTTCCCGCCGCAAAACATTGTGGAAGCACCATCTTCTGTCCGGTTTTCGGACGGAATCTATGAAGGGGGAGGGATCATAGCGGAGAAAAGCTGACCCCCCCCACCTCACCACGGCCGTGGGGATGGCCGCAAAACAGGAAAAACACCGGCCGGGTAAACCGACTGGTATTTGTCCTCTGCAGTGGGGACGCAGCCTTACTATGAAGAGAAATGACATCTTCTCTGTTTTATTGACTACGTGTGATCCCTATAGGTAATATTAGTTGCCGGTTTCTTCAGGGTTGCCACCACGTATCTCAATGCTTTTCTACATTTTTTGGCTAATGTTATAAATAACATTGTCATTTACTATATTATCACTGTGCTGCTGGTAGACTATTTGCACTAATACAGTATATTATGGTATATTATAACATTATTATTGTCCGGTTTTCCTAGGTGCGTCACTGGAAGGCTGACGGAGGTAAAACCTTCATGTGCACTGGAAGACCGGGCTGGTTAACTGTATCCCTGCGTGTTGGGAAGTACAAGAACACACATAAGAACATCATGATCAATCTTATGGACATCTTAGAGGTTGACACTAAGAGACAGGTACTTTTATAGCCAAAAAGTTTGGTTGTTCTTTCTCTTGTGTGAAGCAGTTGGTCAGGGTATAGTTAGGCTATGCTCAGACGGCTACAAATTCTGGTCTCATTGTATGTTAGCAAGCATCCCATATGACCTAGAGCAGGGATTATTCTGCTTGCGGATATATAATCTGTGCCCCAGAAAAAGTATAAATGACTTATTAAATGGGTTGTCTCACTACATGGATTCATCTAACCGAAGCCCTGTTCTCTTGGTTTCACTTTGAATTTAGGGGCATGTTTACTGGCTTCTATTAGGCTGCAGTAGAAGCCAGGTCTGTAGGTATAGCAACCAGTGCTGGCAGCCTATCAGGAGAGATCCAACAGGTCTGTAGCTATAGCGACCTAAGGAGCTGATGTAGCCCATACAAGAGGGGATATCTAGGAATAGGTAGGAGACTGTTAATGGACAC
Organism: Phyllomedusa bahiana; assembly: GCA_025379985.1. Lineage (NCBI taxonomy): Eukaryota > Metazoa > Chordata > Amphibia > Anura > Hylidae > Phyllomedusa > Phyllomedusa bahiana. The sequence continues at coordinate 16,910 of JAODAL010005076.1, forward strand.
ATATTGCAAAGTGACTTGTTTTTGCAGGATGTTTAACATAAAAAGCAATCCTTGTAGTGAGACGACCTCTTTAATGGGCAACATGCATCAGGTAGACAGGTTGTGGATCAGCCCCATTGAGTGGGGTTAATCCTGTCCATAAACTGTGGTGAAATCAGCCGCATGTAAAATCACAATCGAAGGCATATTTCTGCTGTTGATCCACGTCAGATTTTCTAGAAAAATCCATCATGTGAACATAGCCCTATGGGATCAGCTGGTAACTGTAAGGCCATGTTCACACGGCTTAAAATGGGCCGTATTTCAGTCCGTAATTACACGCTGGAGTGCTCAAATTACGTCTGGAATACGTCCCAGTCATTACGGTAATCCACAGTTCTCATAGAGAACTATGGATTACGTCTCCTCTCACCGCTCGCACAATACGCCGCGGGGGGAGATAAGTGACATGTGAATTACTAGCGGTGTATACGTGCCGATAGTCTATGGGCCAGTGAGGTGCCGGCCCCCCGCTCCCGCCCGTAAATACACCCCGCAAATAAGCCGTGTGAACATAGCCTTATACTATTACTTCATATTTGATATATGTTATATTTGGTTTCTTTAGGTTGTACGTGTGGAACCTTTGGTGAATATGGGTCAGGTGACGGCTCTTCTGAATTCTATTGGCTGGACCCTTCCAGTGGTTCCAGAGCTTGATGACCTGACAGTCGGTAAGAGAAAATTTATAGGGGTAAAATTTACTCTTTTCAACTCTTATGTCAAGAAAAAAGTTTAAACCATTTATGAGGTGGTCAGTGAAAGTCAAAGATTTGATGTGCATAAAGCCTACCTAAGAATAGCGCAAGTTCAGACTTTAAAGGGAACCTGACAAGTGGTTTATGCGATCCTATCTGAGAGCAGGATGTGGCAGAGGGAAGAACTGACTCTGTGATATATGGGGTTATATAAGAAGGAAGAAGCGAGCTTGTAATTGGGGGTTATATGATGGGGGAAAAGAAGCTGAGCTCGTGATTAAGGGTTATAGATAGAGGAGAAAGCTGACTCTGTGAAAAAGGGGTTTAAAATGATAGGGGGAGAACGCTCTGTGATAATAGGGTTATTTTAAAAGGGGGAGAGAAGCAGCTCTGTGATATAAAGGGTTATAGATAGAGGAGAACTGAGCTCGTATATATAGGGTTATATGATGGGGGGAAGGGGAGCTGAGCTCTGTGAATATAGGGTTATATGAAAGGGGGAGAGAACTGAGCTCTGTGAATATGGGGTATATGAAAGAGGAGAGAAGCTGACCTGTGATATATGGGGTTATATGAAAGGGGAGAGAAGCGCCTGTGATTTTAAAAAGGTTATAATAGAGGAAGAAGGAGCTCTGTGAATATAGGGTTATATGAAAAAGGAAAGGGGACTTGAGCTCTGTGATATATGGGGTTATATGATAGAGGAGGGGACTGAGCTCTTGATATATGGGGGTTATATGATGAGGGGGAAAAATCTGTATATATAGGGTTATATGTAAGGAGAAAGCTGACTCTGTGATATAGGGGGAAAAGTTTTTTATAAAAAAAACAAGTGTTCTTTTAATTTTAAATATAAAAGACTAGCCTTATATATATTTGAAAATAAAATTTTAAAAAAGAAGACCTAAGCCCCCTTTTTGTTTGTTTTGGAAAAAGAGGACCAACTTGATTTTTGGATTTTTTAATTTTAAAGGGAGAACCATTCTTTTGGCATTTTGGGTAAAATGAAAAGGGAAAAATTTTCGGGAAAAAGGGGATTTGTTAAAAAAAACAATTTGGTTAGGGTTTTAATTAAAAAATGATTTCGGTTAAATTTTGGGACTCTTCCAACACATCTGCTTGGCCTATGAACTTGTCCTGGCTGATGGCAGCTTGGTGCGGTGTTCTCCGGTGAGGCATCATTTATCTTTGTTTTTCTTGTATTTATTTGAATCTGTATTGCACATTTTTTCACCTTTTATGTGAATTTTCTTTACAGACAGAAAATTCTGACCTCTTCTATGCCGTCCCCTGGTCATGTGGGACGCTGGGCTTCTTAGTTGCTGCTGAAATAAAGATTGTCCCAGCTAAGAAGTATGTGAAACTGAACTATACCCCTGTGAGAGGCCTGGAGAAGATCTGCGAGAGGTTTTCAAGAGAATCCAAGAAAAAAGACAACTATTTTGTAGAAGGTTTAGTCTACTCTATCGACGAGGCAGTAATAATGACCGGAGTCCTGACCGATGGGGCTCAGCCAACCCAAATACTGGTTTCCCAATTTCCTGATATTTTAGATTTTGTCTGATTTAAATCTTTTAAAAACACAATCCTCTTGATGCTTTTTAAAAAGGGAAATAGTATTGGGGAAAAATTTGGAAAACCCTTGGGTTTTTTTTTTTACTGGGAAACCTATTTAAAGAGTAACCAAAGTGGAACAGAGTACATCCCCTTGCGCCACTACTACCACCGGCACACAAGGAGTATCTTCTGGGAGCTGCAGGTAGGTTTCCAGTATAACGGCTATAGCAACGATTGTATCAAGTGTCTGACACATGACATTTTAGGCCCCATTTACATCAAATTGTGGGTTTGTCGCCAGTGTCCATCGGGATACCATAAAAAAGGAATCCTAACTTATACCACGATGGAGACAGTTGGGCAAACATAGTGTCTATGTGCTTTTCCCCACCCCCCCCGGTTTTTTTTGCCGGAACAAAAACTTTTGGCCCGCACATAAAGATATATGTTTGTAAAAGAAAAAAATGTATCTAAAAAAACGAATTTTCCCTATCACCCATATGGCTCCATCGTGGTATACACTGGGAAAACCTTTTCACGATTTCCTAACAAATACTGACAACAGAGCCATAAAACATAAAAGGGAACCTTAAGAATTTTGGGTTTTTCACAAAAGGCTAAAAAAGGGGGGGGTTAAATAAACTTTTTTGGGGGGCGCCAAAAAAATTTTTCCCCCCCCCCCTTTTGGGGGGGGGGTTTTTTTCTTTTTGGGGGAAGGTTTTACGGGGCAAAGGCCAGGGGGTTTGTAACTTCCCCTTTTTCAAAAGGGGGGCCTTTTCCCCGGGCCTACAAATTTTTTAAATAAAAACCCCGGTGTAAAGGCCGGTAAAAATTTAAAAAGCATTCAAAAAGAAAAAGCTTATTTACCATTTTGCGGTTTTTTTTTGGCGCATTGCAGCGCAATTACGCCAAATTTTAGCCCCAAATACACCGTTAACATACCCTTTTTTAATGAAAACTACTACAGTAAAAACTGTCTTTGAGCCCATAAAACCAATCAAGCCAGCTTTTATTTTTTTTTCCCAGAGCCCTATAAGAAATGAAAGAGAGCTTTGGGCCATGGGCAAAAAAAGACAGTCTTACGCTAGACCTTTTCATACATAAGGGCCCCTTTTTAGAATGGGACTTTTTGAATGTACTTTAACTCCTTAGGGGGACTATTTTTGGGCTGTTTTTCCCCCCCCCCCCCCAAGAGCCATAATTGTTTTATTTTTCTGTTTACATAGACAAAAGGGCTTTTTGTTTTCTTTTTTTTTTTTTAATCTACTGGGAAACCCCCTTCAAAAAAAAAAATGTTTGTGGTTGGAACAAGAAAAAAATGCAAGTGGGCCATTTTTGTTGGGGTCCTTTTTTTATGGAGTGGATTGTTCTGTATAAATGACACACTTTCTGTATTTTTCCGGTCGGTACGATTTCAGTAATTGTAACTTATATTTTCATTATGGTTTTTTTTTTAAAAAAAATAAATAAATCATATCGCGGTTACGTGAGATAACCAATAACTTTTTTTCTTATTTCACCTCGGGTGGAGTTGTGTGATGGTTATTTAGCAGGGTAAGGTCTTGTTTTTATTGGTATTGGAGTGTATGTGACTTCAATTTTTTTTTTTTTCTGAGAGGCAGGGTGAAGTAAAAAACACAATTCTGGCATTAGCCATTTTTTTCATTTTTTTTTTACTTGTTCGCTGTGCAGGACAAGTCATGTGCGGCCATTGGAACTTTCTCCCTTTCATTGTAGGACATCATTCCATTTGGCAACCACCCAGTTTTCCGTTACCTGTTTGGCTGGATGGTGCCTCCGAAAATCTCCTTATTAAAGCTCACCCAAGGGGAACCAAACCAAAAACTGTATGAAAAGCAAAAACGTGGGGGCAGGGGCATGCTTTTTCCAATGAAATGTCTGCAGAAGGCCATCAATGCTTTCCACAAAGAGTCATTATGTAACTTTCCAATGATTTTTTGGGGAAATTTGCTAGTTTAAAATGTACATATGGGATTAATAAACCCAGAGAGTTGAGTAATTTTGTAAATACTTTACATGTCCTCTTCTAATCCAGATTTTCAGCTTATATTAACATCACCATTCATCAAGCTTCAGAGCTGCAATCTCCCAGCATTCCTTGGTCAGTCAGTGTCTGCATTGCACTTGCTGTGTTGATTTTCATTATGTGACCTGTTCTTTTACAGTAAAGTGCATTTGTACATATGATAGAAGGCCAAAGAATGACTGTCCAAGCCCTTAAAGATGTCTTCCTCAGCTTTGTCAACTGATTCCAATGATAATTGTGATTCAGAATGAGTGAAAATTAATAAATTTAGCATTTCTGTAAAATATATCCATGTATAAGCTATAAAATGGTGGCACCAGGCTTGGATCCCAGGTTGTAATTCTTCTGTATATATGCTCTGTACAGGTCTATCCACTGTGGCTTTGTCCTTTTATACTGCCAAGTCACCCTGGCATGGTACATCCCAAGGGAAATGAAGCAGAGCTCTATGTCGATATTGGGGCATATGGGGAACCAAAGACAAAACACTTTGATGCCAAAGCTTCTATGCGCCAATTGGAAAAATTTGTCCGAGATGTTCATGGGTAAGTTATACTTTGTTTGACACCAGTATGTAGTCAACTGTACAGCCAGATGTGTAAACCAGATGTTTACATGGAAGAGGGGACAGCAGGGCACAGGTTGTGACTGCTGCCATAATTATAATTTTTTATTCAAAAAGTTTGATTGAACTATAATAAGAAAACAAAAAAAACATTGAAAGACAGAGCGGAGGTGCACCACATTGTCATATTGTACAGTGGCTAACATTATTTGATAGGCATATCTAGGCTACAAAATCGCTATTTTCAACAGTCACCACCCTCAGCTATGTGTTCTCACCAATAACAAATAAGAGCTTGTTTGACTCGCTTGTAAAAATGAAGTTGACCCTTTGTTGCTGTGATGGCGTCATTGCTTGAAAAATGTTTACATGCACAATCTTTTATCAGCCCAAACAAACGGAAGTCAGAAGGCGCCAAGTCCACAAATGTCAATGAGTGCAATTTATTTATTTTATATGCACTTTCATGTCAAACAGCCCCTCTGCTGCCATCTGTCAAAGGGCAATAAAATTTGATGGGAAGGTTCAAACTCTATTGCCGTACCACCAACATTCACTTCTGACGTTGTTGGCCAAAGTAATGGGAGATATAAGTTGTCTCTTTCGGAGTAACCCACATTGATGGAGTTTTCTGGTTTCCTCATGAACTTTAAGGGTATGTTCACACGACGTCATTTCGAAGTGTACATTTACGCTACAAAATAAGCCTGATTTTTGAGCATATTTTTTGCAAGGTGTAGATCGCATTTTGCAGCGTTTATGTGCCATAAATACGCTCCACCATTGTTTCCATGGGAGTTTACTTGTGTAAATGTCTCAGGTAAAATCATCCCATAATACATGCCGCAAATACATGTCGTGTGAATGACAGCGCATATCTTACATTGGAATCAATGAGGGCTGCATTGAACATTGTTTTAAGCTTATTTTGGAGCGTATTTCGGTACAAAATACACCTCAAAATAAGCGTAAAATTTCATTGTGTGAAAATATCCTAAAACACTTCCCGATGGGTTAATTGGAGGGATCTCCACCATTAATCAATGTACCAAGAGATGGGGCAAATACAGAACAGTTGCTGTACAGTAATAAAAAAAATTCTATAAATTGCCATGTGGATATTATTTTTCTGTCCTCCAGTTATAATTTGTCCTTTCTTCATCCAGTTTTCAGATGCTTTATGCAGACTGCTACATGAGCCGAGAAGAATTCTGGGAGATGTTTGACGGATCTTTGTACCAAAAGTTGCGCCAGAAGCTGGGTTGTAAGAACGCTTTTCCAGAGGTGTATGATAAAATTTGCAAAGCTGCTCGCCACTGAGAGCGAAAGACTTGTTTGTCATACAACAGAATTTTTTACAAACAGACTACAAGCCTTTGTCCCTGCAATCAGCTTTGACAAACCTCTAACATTTGTGCCTCAACATCCTTCATGGATCCATTACTGAATTTTGTAAGTCTAACACTGCAAATTGAAGCGGCCCCATCCTCGCTGCTGTCTGAGGTACAGCTTCTGTATGTCTCCGGGGGCCAGTGATGCATCTTTCTTCTAGTAAAGTCTGTTTAATCCAGGAGCAGCTGGTCACTTGCTGGGGAACATTGAAGCGGGGATCTGTCTGTTGCACAGGCCGTTAAAGCTTAACAACATCCTTACAACAGCTGTGGGGATCCCTGTGCACCAGGACGACTGCTTTTGTCCATGACACCACTATGCTCCATCAAAGAGAACGTGATCCAAATTTTGTAGGTGAATGTGAACCTTGGTCATGAAGCTCAATTGACTGAAAATCAAGAGTGTTTTTGCTGGTAATGTTTGTGTATCTGGATGAACATGCCAACCAGCAAAATGCTTTCATGCAATAACTTTTGGTGTGTGTATAATTCTTTATGGTATCATCTATGTAATTGACTGTCACCTGCTGTAAACTCTTTATAAATTGCAATTGAGCTATGTGTTGTATAGAGTTGCACTGTGTCCGTTCCTGCTCTACTGACTGATTATTTTATGGTCTCGGTGATCATGCTGGCACAGTTTTATGAACAATGTTGCGTGCTGTCTGTCACTATGGTGTGTGGATAGTTTAACCGTGATCCTTTAAGTTACAATGTCCTCCGGCAATTGCGGCAAAATATTGGCAAACGTGCTTTACATCAATTTGATTGTGTCTTAGACCAGGGGTTCCCAACCATCAGTCCCAGAACCAGTACTGGGTGGTGGAGCATGTTGGACCGCGTCCATGTGGCATACAACGAGCAGCTTCCAGTCTGTGGAACGCATACACAGATGGAGCCGGTGTATGATGCTACAAGTCAAGAGCTCTTCTTTCTTTTAGGGCGTGTTACTAATTGGTCTTGGCCGTTAAATGCATACTCGCTCAGCACTAAGGCGTCTGGAGAGGAGGGAGACAAACTGCTGGGAGTCTGCAAGATGGCGGCGGAGTGTTAGGCCCCGTTCACACGGCTTATTTGCCGACGGATTGGCGCCGGATTTGCGCTTCAATACGGCGCCAATCCGTCTGAGTCATTACGGTAATCCACTGCTCTCATAGAGAACAGTGGATTCCGTCGCTCCTCCCCGCTCGGCAAATCCGCCGCGGGGGAAAAAGTGACATGCACATTATTTACGGCGCGGACGCGCCGTAAACAATGCATTGTCTATGGGGCCGGGAGCGGCGCACCCGCCGCGCTCCGGCCCCGCCCCCGTCCCGCCCCTTATTCACGGCGGATTTGTGCGCTCAATACGGCGCACAAATCCGTCGGGAATAAGCCGTGTGAACACGGCCTTAGAGGTGCCTCATCATCTGTTTACTGTTATTACATAGACCAACTCCAATCTTCATGCCCCACCAGCAGGTCCCGTTTTCAGGATCTGCCACAGAATGTACTGACAATAATTATATCACATGTGCAATACTGAGGAAATCCTGGAAACTGGACCAGTTGGGGGCTTGAGGACTGGAGTTGAGAAACACTGACATAGCCATTAGCAGCGTCCTGCTGTAAGTACAATAAGGGATAGCATTCAGAGGCACCATGGTGTACAGAAAGGTACCAATCAGACAAGGGCTTGCACAGGCCAGAAGCTTAAGAACCCTGCCATCTATTGAGTGATGAATAGTGGCCTGGTCTCCGCTCATGATCCCCTGCCCGGTCCTGGGAGTCCAGCATTTGGCCTTATGGAGGGAGGTGTAGTCAGAGGCCACGATACATATAATATTACAGCCCTTGAGGGCCATTCTATAATACTATATGGAATATTACAGCCATTGGTGGCCAGTTATATCGCCTCAAATCAGAGGCCTTGCTATAATACAGTCTGCAGCTATATTGATCAGCTCTATAGGTCAGCATTATATTTGTATATAATATACATATATAATCAGCACTGTTGTCCACAGAGCTGATTCTATATGTATATTATATACAAATATAATGCTGATCAATGTAACTACAGCCTGTCAGCATTATATTATATAATGCTGACAGTCTGCAGTTATATAATATTGGTTACCCCAATAAATGATACAGTATGCACATAGATATATGTGGGTATATATTTATACACATATACATGTCTCTGTAAACCTCCACACACACATGGTAAAGTTGTCTTGCATGGAACTGGTCCCTGGTGGAAAAAAAAGGTTGGGGAGCGCGGTTTTAGACCATTTATAGACGGTGTGGTGCCTCGTTTGACAAAAGGGGTGTTGCCTCAGTAAACAGGGTGGGGCTTATGTGATGCTGTGTGAATACATTTTGGTGCAATTAATTGCTATAAGGCAGCCCAACTAACTGAAGGTGTAAAGTTAGACTGCACAGTCTGAACATGCACCAGATTACTCAACACTATGATAAATGTCCTGTGACATCAATGATTCCTTTTTGGAATATATCATGTCATATATGCTTAAACACCACAATGTAACTCCAAGTCACTCACACTTCTGTGAAACCAACCTGTCCAGTTAAGAATCAAACTGATTCCGAATCAATTTCTCCTGCTGGTGTGCAAATGGAACAGACAACAGGTAGAAATGACAGGCAATTAGCAAGACAACCTATAAAGGAGTGGTTCTGCAGGTGGTGACCACAGAACATTTCTCTGTTATCATCCTTTTTGGATGTAGTTTTGGTCACTTTTACATTTTGTCATTGCTCTCACCCCTAGAGGTAGCATGAGGCGGTGTCTACAACCCACAGAAGTTGCTCAGGTAGTGCAGCTCATCCAGGACGGCACATCAATGCGAGCTGTGGCAAGAAAGTTAGTTGTGTCTGTCAGCACAGTGGCCAGAGCATGGAGAAGATATCAGGAGACAGCCCAGTACACCAGGAGATGTGGAAAAGGGCTGTAGGAGAACAACCACCCAGCAGCAGGACCGCTACCTCCTCCTTTGTGCAAGGGGGAACAGGAGGGCAGTGCCCAAGCCCTGCAAAATGACCTCCAGCAGGCCCCTAACTCCATATGTCTGCTCAAATTGTCAGAAACTGACTCCATGTGGGTGGTATGAGGGCCCGATGTCCACAAGTTGGTGTTATGCTTACAGCCCAACACCGTACAGGGCAATTGGCATTTGCCTAAGAACACCAAGACTGGCAGATTCAACAGTGGTGCCCTGTGCTCTTCACGGATGAGACCAGGTTCACACAGAGCACATGTGACAGACGGGACAGAGTCTGGCGATGCCTTGAAAGAACGTCCTGCTGCCTGCATCATTCGGTTTGGCAGTGGTCAGTAATGGTGGGGGGGGGGGAGGCATTTCTTTGGAGGGCCACACAGTCCTCTATGTTCTAGCCAAAAGGTACCCTGACTGCCAGTAGGTACTGGGATGAGATCTTCAGACCCACTGTGAGACCATATGCAGGTGCAGTGGGTCCTGGGTTCCTTCTGATGCATGACAATGCCAGGCCTCATGTGGCTGAAGTGTGTCAGCAGTTCCTGCATGATGAAGGCATTGGTACTATGAACTGACCTACAAATTCCTCAGACCTGAATACAATCAAGCACACCTGGGACATAAGGTCTCGTTCCATCCACCAGCACCACGTTGCACCAGAGTTGGTCCAGGAGTTGACTGATGATTTAATTCAGGTCTGGGACAAGATCCCTCAGAAGACCATCTTCTGTCTCATCAGGAGCATGCCCAGGTGTGATAGGGAGACCACACACTACTGAGCCTCATTTCCTTGTCTTGAGGCATTTCCACTGAAGTTGGATCAGCCCGAAATTTGAATTTTCAGCTTTAAATTTGATTTTCCACTTTTGACTTGGAGTATTATTCCCAATCCTGACCTCCATGGGAGATTCATTTTGATTTTCATTAATAATTTTTATGTTTTATTGTTCTCAATGCATCCAACTATGTAATGAATAAAGAAAGAATTGCAACTGGAATTTTTCATTCTTTGAGATCTAGGATGTGGTATTTTAGTGTTCCCTTTATTTTTTTGATCAGTGTGTATAAATATAGAAACAATTTTACTACTGTTTACTGTGCAGCCTAATTTGGAGCCACTAGCAATAGGCGATTGTAGAATATTGTTTTCAGTTATTTAAGATGTAATTTTCAATCTTTCCACGCACTGGTGTAATGGTTTCTGTTTCTACAGGGTCCAGATCAGATCCACATCTTGTGCTTTCTTGACCTTTAAAAACCAGAATCCTTACAAAGCCTCTGCCTGATTATTACACAACATCTGGAGCGCACACCAACAATATAAAAGAAAATACAAGCACAAAATCTGCTCATATTTAGTGTGAAAATATTTAATTTCTTATAAATCTTATTTCCCCTGAGAATTAGATCAATTCCACTATTGTAGGATCTTATACACAGCAAGTGATTTTTATAATGTAATTACATTATAAAAATTACATGCCAAACTTAATTTCGATGGATATAGATTTCCGATAGCAATTATATAAATTTTGTCCCCACAGTTTGTTCATTATAGCACACATTATATTATTTCACAGGATGGTAAAACATTGCATCCTCCAGTCACTACAGCTAATGTCTTTAGCTGCCATGAGCCTCATGCTGTACAAGGTGGAGCCATAGGATCCTCTGCAGATGCTAATAACTTTCCAGCAGAGGATGCAGTGTGTGACTTTTGGATCCGTTCCCTGGAACAACATAGAAAACCGTTTGTATTTTTTAATTATTGTTGAGGATCAGGGAGGGATTTAAAGGGGTTTTCAAGTTTCATTAATTAGCCTTAAAAATGTAGGTAAATAAAGACTTATCAAATACATTGCTGTTCTGATTTTGCTTCTTTTCAGACTTAGGAGCAGTTCTTATCTTGTGCACGCAAGCTTCCCTAGTTAGCAGTTACCTGTCTGCTCTTAGTGGCTGCACCGGTGGTTAGGATGATGACACTCCCTGCTCTGTTCCTTAGCCTAAACAAGCTCCTGTCTTTTAACCCCTTAAGCCGAACACCTGAAAAGTAGTTAATGACCAGAACCTTTTTTAGTTTTTGCCTCCTTGCGTTTCAACAGTTGTAACTTTTTTATTTTTTCAATGACGCAGTTGTGTGAGGCCTCGTTTTATTCGAGACAAGTTGTACTTTGAGGTAATAGTTTAAGTTCACTTATAAATAATTGATGAATTTTTTTCAATTTTTTAAAGTTTTTTTTTTTTTACCTTTTTTTTTTTTAACGCCATTCACATTTCACACTTAATAACTTGTTAGATTAATTCTACAGGTAATAACGGTCCTGTGGATACGTAATATGTGTAGGTTTTTTTGTTTGTGTGTAATGTATGCACAATTATTTTTTATTAAATATTTTTTTTATTTTTTTTTTTTAAATCCCATGAAGGGAGAACTCTACTTTTTTTTAATTTTTTTACACTTAGTAATGTATTCATATATGCTAATACATTTCAATCTGTGTCAGTCTAACACAGGCAGTGATCAGGAAAGCACGCAGTCTGTCCTGATCACTGGCTTGATACACAGACAGCCCTGGGGCTACTCTAGGTCCCCAGGGCTGACTGTGCAGCCGTTTCCCGGGCTCTGTCGGGTCACCGGGTGTTCCGATCACCCGACAGAGCAGGGAAACCCTTTGATTGCGCTGCGGTGACGATCCGCGGCAATCAAAGGGTTAAAGCACCGGGGAGCAGCGGTTACCCTGCTCCCCAGTGCTCGCAGGAGCTACGCTGGGATCAGGGCTGTGTAGCACAGCCTTGATCATAGCGCTGCTGCGGCGCCGCCAAATAACGGCACTGTAGCCGAATGACCTGAAATACCTGATGCCAAAAGACGGTGGGCGGTCGTTAAGGAGTTAAGGTATGTCTACACAGCACAGGATTACAGTTGGATTCTTAAGCGGATTCACTGATTAGAATCTGCAAAAATCTATCTGCAATCCTGTACACAGCACAGCTTTTCTACGGTCGGATTTCTAAACCGCTGGCCCTCCACCAGAAGCTAGAATATGTTCTATCTTTCATCGAATTCCCGTACAGGCTCTGTACTGGGCCGGCAGGAAATTCGAAAACCAACCTCGCTTTTTTGCGCAAAAATCATTGTACGTATGATGTTAAAATGCCATCAGATTTTGGACGGCATTTAAACATATGCTGTATATAGCCTTACATTACTTATGGACAGACTTTAACTCTTCCGAACTCTGTAGTCTTGTGCTCTACAGTTTACAAACCTCCTGCATGCTTGTCACTGCAACAGGATCAGCTGTAAACAGAAGAGCAGATATGTCAATCACTCCTATAGACCCACCCACAGACTAACCAGGAAGTGTGAGGCTGAAGCTGCATGTGACTCTGTAGTTTTAATGTTCTGACATATCCACATTATAGCAATTACATTGCAGAAACTACTTACTGAATTATGCTGCTGTGATTACAGGACTTTAATAGTGAATATGTTTCCTCTCAGCTATTTATCACATTTACCCTCATCCTTACCTGTTGCTATTGAGTTACTATTCTCTATGCCACTCTGTAGGGAATATGCTGAGTCCCATTGGGCCCAACCAGTAACAATTCCTTGTATTGTCTCCGCTAGTTCATTTTATGGCATATATGTGCTGGCTCTTTCCTATTTAAAGGGCCACAGTACACTGCTTTTTTTTGGTCTCCCCATCAACGCCAGCTATCCAAACTCTATTTAAAGGGCTATTCTTCACCTGCCCCTTGCATGATCAATAAGGTTTCAAACTAAGAAAGCTGTAGGGTGATATTCTAAAATTCCAGTTCTGACCAAGCTTGGTTTCTAGCTACACTTTTTATGTCTGGTACCTGCACTGACCTTCTGCGTGTTACCTGTGATAACTGCACTCAGTCAGCATGCCTTGAATTATTTACTCCTATGATACTGCACTACGTCAGATGTACTAAGGTAATGAACTAGGAGTTCCCTACAGCAAAATTTAGGTCCCTATAAAAGATTAAAAGATCATAAAGATCAGGGGGTCCAATCACCAACTCCAATATAACCCAGCAGATATAGAGGCCTTGTGTGTATGTAATAATCGCATACAGTCCCTATTTTTAAATTCTGGATTACAAACTTGAATTTACACACTGTGGTCTATATCTAGGAGGTCTTTAAGGAGGCGGAGGTGTGGGCATCGACTAAACATTTATTATAAAAATGTTTAAAAAAAAGCTACTAGAAGACCATCCAGCCATTGCAGGTCATTTAATGATGCGTGCTGTTACAATGACTATATGGTGGATGGCATGTTATACTTACTGTAGAACTTTGTCTCTTTCAAAGTTTGATAAATAGCGCCCCGTTTTTGAAAGAAATGAAGTTCGGTAGCAAGTTACTGTTTTGCCACGGGCGGGTTTGTCTATATTATATCGTCCAACGCCAACTGGGTTCTGCAAGAAGAAAAGTACTTAGGACTGTTTAGTAGATGTAAGTGCTTATATAAAAGTCTGTACATTGAAATACTAATGTAAGGCTCAGACTATGTTCACATCACAGTTTTTAATAGAGTTACAGTGGGTACTGAAATTATTCAGACCACTTTAAGTTTTTTGCTCTTTGTTTCATTGAAGCCATTTGGTAAGATCAAAAAAGTTCATTTTTGGCTCATTAATGTACACTCTGTCCTCCCCCCCCGCCCCATCCCCATCTGGAAAGAAAAAAAAAGAAAAGTAGATAATTTTTAAAAATTATTAAAAAACAAAAACAGAAATATCACATGGTCTTAAGTATTCAGACCCCTTGCTAAGTGTGGAGTAGAAGCCCCTTTTGAGCTAGTACAGCCATGAGTCGTCTTGGGAATGATGCAACAAGTTTTTCCCACCTGGATTTGGGGATCCTCTGCCATTCTTCCTTGCAGATCCTCTCCAGTTCCCTCAGGTTGGATGGTGAATGTTGGTGGACAGCCATGTCTCTCCAGAGAGGCTCAATTGGGTTTAGGTCAGGATTCTGGCAGGGCCAGTCAAGAATGGGCACAAAGTTGTTTTTGAAGCCGCTGCTTTGTTATTTTAGCTGTGTGCTTAGGGACATTGTCTTGTTGGAAGAAGAACCTTTGGCCCAGTCTGAGGTCCAGAGCGTCTGGAAGAGGTTTTCATCCAGGATATCTCTGTACTTGGCCGCATTCATCTTTCCTTCAATTGCAACCAGTCGTCTTGTCCCTGCAGCTGAAAAACACCCCCACAGCATGATGCTGCCACCACCATGTGTCACTGTTGAGATTGTATTGGGCAGGTGATGAGCAGGGCCTGGTTTTCTCCACCGCTTACAATTAACACCAAAAAGTTCAATCTTCGTCTCATCAGACCAGAGAATCTTATTCCTCATAGTCTGGGATCCTTCATGTGTTATTTTACACACTGTTTGCGGCTTTCATATGTCTTGCACTGAGGAGAGGCTTCCGTCGGCCGCACTCTGCCATAAAGCCCCGACTGCTGGAGGCTGCAGTGATAGTTGACTTTGTGGAACTTTCTCCCATCTCCCTACTGCATCTCTGGAGCTCAGCCACAGTGATCTTGGGGTTCTTCTTTACCTCTCTCACCAAAGCTCCTCCCACGATTGCTTAGTTTGGATGGACGGCCAGGTCAAGGAAGAGTTGTGGTCGTCCTAAACTTCTACCATTTAGGGATTATGGAGGCCACTTTGCTCTTAG
The DNA here is from genome assembly GCA_025379985.1 of Phyllomedusa bahiana. NCBI lineage: Eukaryota > Metazoa > Chordata > Amphibia > Anura > Hylidae > Phyllomedusa > Phyllomedusa bahiana. The sequence continues at coordinate 31,920 of JAODAL010005076.1, forward strand.
GAACCTTGAGTGCTGCAGAAATTCTTTTGTAAGCTTCGCCAGATCTGTGCCTTGCCACAATTCTGTCTCTGAGCTCCTTGGGCAGTTCCTTAGACCTCATGATTCTCATGAGGTCTGACATGCACTGTGAGCTGTGAGGTCTTATATAGACAGGTCTGTGCCTTTCCTAATCAAGTCCAATCAGTTTAATTAAACACAGCTGGACTCCAATGAAGGAGTAGAACCATCTCAAGGAGGATCAGAAGGAAATGGAAAGCATGCGAGTTAAATATGAGTGTCACAGCAAAGGGTCTGAATACTTATGAGCATGTGATATTTCAGTTTTTCTTGTTTAATAAATTTGCAAAAACATCTACAGAGTGTACATTAATGAGCAAAAAAAATGAATTTTTGATCTTACCAAATGGCTGCAATGAAACAAAGAGTGAAAAATTTAAAGGGGTCTGAATAATTTCCATACCCCTGTACATACAGTATTATAAAAGGGAATGTAGATTGTCATACAAAATTTGGCACGCCAGAAAGTGTCAAATTCTAGCATAGGTCATCTAAGCCTTTTATGTAATCAAGAGATAGATATCTTTTTTTGTGCTATATGTATAACCAACTGTGTGCAAAGCATAACAAAAATAATAACTTTTTAAAAAGAGCCTGTGAGGTAGATGATGCTATCCCATCTGAGAGCAGAACATGAAAGAGGGAGAGAAGCAGATTTCTGTGATATATAGGTTAACGGGGTTTGATACTGAATATCTGAATAAAAAGTGAGTAAATCCTGAAAGAACTCCTTAAGGGGCAGTGAAAGTCCTGCTCCCCCCCCCCCACACACACACACACACACACAGTGATTGACAACTTTCCCTGATATCAGTGTTTATACAGAAGAAACTGCCAATCACCTTATGTGGGTGGAGTAATCAGTACTTTAATTTGATCTTTTATGAATCTTGTCAGATTTATCTGCTTTTTACTCAGAAATCCTCCTGCGAATCATATAACCCTCAGTCACAGAGCTTAGCTTCTCTCCTCTATCATATAACCCTATATATCACAGAGCTCAGCTTCTCTTCCTCTATCATATAACCCTATATATCACAGAGCTCAGCTTCTCTCTATCATATAACCCTATATATCACAGAGCTCAGCGGGAAAGAATAACGCAGTCGATTTTACTTCCTTACCCAGAGCCATTCTGCAAAAACATCCTTTTTTAACATAGGAGTCTATAGGCAACACATGCTGGTAATCCTACCATGTATACCTCTGACAACACTGTATATGCCGTGTGCTGCTACCAAAAACCGGTTACATTAAGAGTTTGCATATTTACTTACTGTATACAAACATATTGACACAAGTTGATGTATAAGGTTATGCTCACACGATGTAATTCCGGCGCGCATTTTGCTGCGTATTTGCGCTCTAATATGGGCGAGATGCGCAGCGAAATTACGGTAATCCACAGTTCTCATAAAGAACTATGGATTATGCCTCCTCTCCCCGTTTGTACAATACGATCGTATTGTACGCGCTGGGAGATAAGTTACATGTCAATTATTCGCAGCAAATACGTGCTGCTAGTAATGCATGTCAATGGGGCTGACGTGGTGCTGGCCCCCCCACGTTGCAGGGGTATGCGCGTGTTAGCGCAAGCTCCTGAAAGACACACTGTACTGCGGCGCGTACTATACACGCTGCAATACATCGTGTGAACATACCCTAAAAAAAAAAAAAAACACGTTATAAACATAGTTCACAGGTTCAAATTACACAGTAAAATAATAGTAAAATAATTTTTACCCAAATACAACTGATGCACACGCACTTACACTGCTGCCAAAAAGCATTCTGCATGACTTTTTCTCAAATCTCTTCGCAGACGTTAGGAAGGGCGCTGACGATTGCCGCACAGAGGCAAACAGTGGCTTTGTTTCATAGGATCCGGGTGCTGGAGTATTATTCTGTGACAAAACACAGCAAGTAAAGCAACAGGAAGGACCAGAGTTATAGCTCAGAAATGTAGGAAGAATCCATTGCTCCTGACGATTAGTAGAAAACTGCACTGAAGCCCTCCAGTCTCCCCTAATACATGTGTAGATTTACTAACAGTAGATGGCGCTACAGTTTAACAAATGTGTTTTGAAGTAAATGAGTCACTGAAGTTGTTCATGCTCTCACCAAGTCACCCCTCTGCTCCAACAGACACGGCCAAAGGGCATCAAAATGACTATTACAGAAACAGAGGTCACTTCAGTTATATTAATTGGTTCTGAGACGACCATTGTAAGTTCAAAATAATGTCACCCTAAGGGTATGTTCACATGGCATCTTGTGTCATGCACCTGTGCGCGCCGCAAGACGCTGTGTATTTAGAAGAACACACTGCTCAACGCGTTCTTCTAACGCACAGGGGGGCCGGCCCCATTCACTGTCATTATCCCTGCCACGTGTACCCCAGAAAGAAGTGGCATGTCACTTCTTTCCCCCGGCGTTCAATACGCGGCGGGGAAGACAGCAGGTAATCATAGCTCTCTGCAATGCACCCAAAGCACGGTAAAACATACCTCCCAGGTGTCCCTATTTTGGAGGGACAGTCCCTATTTTTAACCCAGATCCCTCTGTCCCTCTTGGCTCTATAAGGCCATGTACCCACGACACGGGTTTTCACCTGGTTTTTCAGATGGTTTTCGGTTCTGAAAACCGTCTGCAAACTGGGTGAAAACTTTTTACATGGGCCTCTATGGAAAACCCGCGCAGCAGTCCCCACTGCACGAGTTTCCCACCCGGCGGTTCTTCAGACCGCCGGCGGCCCGAAAAACATATAACATATTCATTCTTCTGTCCAGTTTTCAGACGGAATATGAATATGTCTATGAGAAGGGGAGGCCTTTTCTCTGCTAATTGTGGAGAAAAGCCGTCCCCCGGCGGCCGTGCACACGGCACGAAAACAGTTCAAATACCGGTCGGTTTAACCGACCAGTACTTGTCCTGTGCTGTGTAAACAACCCCTAAATGTCCCTCTTTTTCATTTAGTCAACAGATTTGCATCAATAAACTGATTATCTTGCTTTAAAAAGTATCTGATTGCTTCCTACCTGTATATTACATAACAACTTACCTTAATATTTCATCATTGGTACAATTCAATCCTGAAAATGTCTCCCTTTTTGGTTGTCTAAAAAGTTGGCATGTGTGTGTTTGGGGGTGGTTAGAGGTGTGGCCTGACGTGTCCCTCTTTGCAATCTCTAAAAGTTGGGAGGTTTTTATGTTCTGATAGCCATAAGGTTTTCAGTTTTCCGTATACGGAGCTGATTATGGGCCTGTTTTTTGTGGGATGAGTTGATGTTTTTATTAGTACCATTATGGGGGGCATATGCCGCTTTGATCACTTTTTATTAAGGTTTTTGTGAGGCATTTTGAACAAAATACAGCATTCCTGGGAGTGTTTTTTATTTTTATTTTTTAACAGCGGTCATCGTGCAGTATAACTGACATACTAGTATTACTCAGCAGGTCGATACGATTACAGCGATACCCAATTTGTATATTTTTTTATGTTTTACTGCTTTTACACAATTAAAACACTTTTATTCAAAAAGGAAAACACATTTTTGCATCGCCGCAGTCTGAGAGCCATACCTTTTTTACTTTTCTGTGTACGGAGCTGTGTAGGGGCTTGTTTTTGCGGGAAGAGTTGACATTTTTATTGGTATCATTTTTGGGGGGACAAGACTTTTTGATCAGTTTTAAATCCGTTTTTTGGAAGGCAGGGTGAAGAAAATACTGCAATCCTAGTAGTGTTTTTTTATTTTTAACAGCGCTCACCGTGCAGAATCCCATGACCAGTTAGCTTTACTCTCTGGGTCCGAGATGAGATTACGGATACCAATGTTTTTATGGGTTTTATTTCATTTTGAAGCACTTTAAAAAATAAAAAAATGTTTTATTTGTGTTAAATTTAATATGTTATGCATCGCTGTCTTCTGAGAGCCATAACTTTTTTATTTTTCCGTATACAGAGACGTGTAAGGACTTTTTTTTTTTGAGGGATGAACTGAAGTTTTAATTGGTACAACTTTGGCATTTATATGAGTTTTTACTTGCTTTTTATTCCGTTTTATGTGCTGCAGGATGTACAAAAATCGCAATTCTGTGACTTTTTTGTTTTTGTTTTTTTACAGCGTTCACCGTACGGGTTAATTAACGTGACAGATTTATAGGGGTTTTTAAATCTATATATAGATTTATAAGGTGGGTCCTTACGCACGCGGCGACACCAAATATGGGTACTTTATTTATTTTTGATCTTTTTTGGGGTGATTGGCGTTTGTAAAGGGGAAAAGGGCGGCGTACGTGTTTTTATTTTATTGTTTGTGTTTTACTTTTTTTTTCCCTTTTGACATTTATTTTTACTTTTTTTCACTTTTTCTTCTAACAGCAATCATCAGATTGCTGTTAGAAGACAGGCCAGTGCACAGTACTCGTACTGTGTACTGGTCGCCATGACAACTACCTGTCACTATGCCCACAATGCATTGCGGGCATAGTGACGTCACAGATGACCCCGGGAAGTGCCGTTCACTTCCCGAGACCATCAGACAGGAGATCGGTGCTGCATTACAATGCGGCAGCCGCCGGGAGCAGGCAGGAGGAGCTCACTCCTCCTGCCTGCGGCTTCATTATCACAGCCATGACGCGGTAATCACCCGCGACTGGAGCTCACTCCGCTGGTCCCATGTTGCGATCGCGCGGCTCACCCGCACGTATGCATACGTCCATTTGCGGGAAGTGACCTCCCGTTAGGGCGTATACATACGTCCTATGTCGGGAAGGGATTAAACAATGCGTAGACCAAGTTGGATGCAGGCAGAAGACATTCCTATATGTATTCTGCAGAAGATGTCTGTACATTCTGCCCTACCATTTATAAACACGTGCCCCATCTATCATACTTACACTGGACCGGTACCAGTGGGTCAGGGAGTTGCAAAATATTCTCTCTGTTGGGACTTTTGGATACTGAGCAATTGTTCCAAACTTTCCATGTTTCCTTTTCTGTTCACTTTCCAGTTCTTGGATAAATGACTTGACTTTATATTGTCCAGGCTCTGACTGGTAATTTTTCTGTGTATATAATAAAACATAGTTTACCCATTTAGCAGTCATGTTTATAAAAACCCAAATTAAATTATACTACTAATGTTCATACCTAGCTCCTATGATATGAAAAGGAATGGGATGTTCTTAAAGGTGGGGAGAGGTGGTCGGTAACCAGAGGAACTTGTGTGCTCTAAGAGGAGATAAAATCTTTTTTATCTCCTGACCAAAGCAATGTATTTGGCAATGGTCTTCATTTACCTTTCCCTACATGTTAAAAGCAAATCACTGTGGTGAGAAAACCCTTTAAAGGGGTTGTCTCACTACATTGATTCATCTTACCTCAGTCCTGTTTTCTTGGTTTCATTTTGAATTCAGAGGCGTGGTTACTGGCTTCTACTAGGCTGCAGTAGAAGCCAGGTCTGTCGCTATAGCAACCAGTGCTGGCAGCCTATCAGAATAGATCAAACAGGTCTGTAGCTATAGCGACGTGAGGAGCTGATGCAGCCCATGCAAGAGGGGATATCTAGGAATAGGTAGGATACTGCTAATGGAAACATATTGCAAAGGGACTTGTTTTTGCAAGATCTTTAATATAAAATGCAATCCTTGTAGTGAGACAACCCCTTTAATGACAAGTTTTAAGCCTTAGAGCTCTGTAGCCTTGTGCACTACAGTTTCTGATTCTCCAACACTCATCTCACTACAATAGGATCAGCTAGGAACAGCAGAGCTTATATGCCAGTCACTAGTGTAGACCTGTCCACAGCCTGACCAGGACATGCGAGTCTGAAGCTGGCTGTGGCTCTGTGAAACAGCATGGTGAGACAATCCCTTAAACTTTTTATTTTTGTTACCTGCAAATATCCTACTTACCTGCGAAGCAAAATGTCCATATGGGATGGGCTCTGATCTTGATCCAGTAAATAAGTCATAAGGTCCTCTTTTACCCACAACATGTTTTAAGGTATCATCTGTGCAGCACTTGATGTTATAGGTTCCTGGTCCCAGGTCACAGCCCTGTAAGATGAAATTCACATAAGGAGACAGGCTACTTACAACTAGTCTCCCTCCTTACACAGTCACTCACAGTGCTGGCTGCTGTGGGACATTTAATTGTCTCGCTATCCATTATGCCTTTTGAGCTTGCAGATTTTGATCTTCTCTCTTCTATTAATGCGTAAGGGTTCCCTCCTTTTTCCGTAAGTTCCAGGTCCTGGGTTCTTGTTCTGCATAGAGGACAGAGAAAAGGGTCACTTAACCTGAAATAAACCCCTGTAAAGGAGACACGTTTATTCCAATCATGGAAATTCTCCTCACATCACATATCCCCCTCTCTGACCCCAACCTATGTTTGCACTGGGGGTACAAAACCCTAGTTTGGAAGTAACTTCCATAGCTTAGAAGTGACCTCTTCAGTCTGGACCCCCATCTATTTATGGCTTATCCTTTGGATATACCATAAATGTCTGTTATGACTTTACAACTGAATGATCTATATACATAAATCATAGGATTTAGTCATAGGACTGTGGACTGCTACTAGTCTGAAACGCGTCAGATTTTATATTGGATTCATACTATGTCTTTGATAACGATTGTTACATTTTTTGATGTAATAAAAGTTTGCTGATTTTAATTCCGTTTTTGTGGCTGGTCTAAAATACTTTCTAGTATTGTGTTTTCTTGATGACCAGGAGGATCATCGGACGGGTGCTCCATTTCCAGGTGAGCTGGTCAGTCTTTTCTATTCTTTATATAAATAAATGCCTTAGCGTGTCCTGGGTCAGTTTATAACAGAATACTGCCGTCATGTGATGGGATCATCACAGGACGTGCTAACATTGAGTGACAGATATGACACTCTGGATGCAGACACAACTGAGAAGGGTTGGGGGCTGCGAGAGAGGAGGGGTAAGCATGGGGGCTGCAGACATGATTCTGTATTGTGCTGCGATTTTGTGCAAATTGCTGCAAAACTTCAGAAAGTCCACCATTTCAGTCTGCACTGTAGGTGTAATTGGCCCTGCTATGACCTTTGTGTATACTTGCCAACCCTCCTGGGTTCGGCGGGAGGGGAGCCCCCAGGAAGGGTTGGTTAAACCTCCCACAGCTGAACAGCTGCCGAAGTTTCTTTGTATTATAAGCGGCATCAGAGCAGCGTCTCCTGAAACTACTGACTGCGGCACCGGAGTGCTGCTCTGATGCCTATCGGAGCAACGGGGCCTGCTGCACTGCTGGGAGGAAGGGCAGGGCTTAGCGGGACCCATAAAGCTCTGCCCCCCTCGCCACAGCAGAGCAGTGTGAAGATCGAGGCTGCGGACAGCAGGACAGGTGAGCACTTTACTGGGGGGTTGTGTGTGTGGGGGAGGGGTGTATCTGTTTGAGTGTGCAAGGGGGTAGGAGTTGCCCACTTGTCTCCTGCCCCTTGCGGTCTGTCTCTGGGGGTCTCAGGGGGCAGGAGACAGTAGCCTATTCAGCATCCAGGAAAGCTGGGTGACACTCCATCCCCCAAAGGTAGCACCTAGAATTCCTATCAAGGAAAGCTGGATGTTCCCTGTAGGTGATGGGTGTCACCCAGCTTTCCTGAATGCTGGATAGGGTATCCAGCCTATATGCATGTATGTATGTATGTATGTTTGTGTGTAATGTTTGTTTATTTACAGGTTCCCATTTGGACTACGTCGGATTCGGTGGACTACTTCAGATCAGCCTTGGACCTATCATTTTCAAATGGTCTCGAGGAGTGTTTATTTAAGTAAAAGTTTTTTTGTGCAATTGTGTGTTTTTTTCCCCCATATAATTCCAGTGATAGTAATGGAGGTGTCTGACAGACGCCTCTTCTTTACTGTTGCTCAGGCTTGGTGTCAGTCAGCGGTGTTTCTTGTTGCCCAAGGCTAACACTAACTCTGTGTCACTGTTACCCTAGTATCCAATGCACCAGGGGTACTGGGAAGAGTCGGTAACCATCAGAAGCGGACCATCTAATGTGAAGGTCCGCTTCTGGAGTAGCTGCAAGCTGGTATTTTTAGAATGGGAAGGGACTAATATTGATGGTTCTTCCCATTCTGATAGTATCAGTCTGCAGCTGTTGGTTTTACCTTGGATGGTTATGGAAAATGGAGGGGACCCCACTTTTTTTTGTTTCTTTTTTTTTTTTCACAGTGCCGGTGCTAACTGCAGCTAACAACCGCCACTTGCAGGGCGGGATGGTGCTGACGGCATCCTGCTCTGTTTAACCCCTTTGACGCCACGGCTAAGTCTAAGTCAATGAGAAACCGTGCCATACACCATTCCTCACTTCGACCAGGGAGCTGGCAGCAGAATTGCGGGCTCCCGATCAGTTAACATGGCAGCTAGAAGCCTAGGCAGGAAGTAATGAAACCGCCATCTTTGTACACCTTGCAATGCATTAGGATTGCGCCCCCTCGTGGTGAAGTAGCCTAGAAGGACTTAAAATTAAAGTAAAAAACGGGGGCGTGGCCTAGCCATGGTAGTGTGAGGACGTGTGTGAGGGAGCTCCTCGTGCCTCTTTCCTCAATCCGGCTATCTATTGCAGTCCAAAGATGGGAAAAATCGACGAGAAAACAAAGATCCAAGTCGGCCCAACACCCTGGTACCACTCAGGAGGACCTGACCAAGTTTTTTACCACGCCACGGTCGCTTACCTTCAGAGAGGGTGAAGGCCCTGAGAGCCCTCAAGATGGCCACCGCAGCATGCTGACTGTTCCAGCCTCAGCCGCAGACACAGCAGCAGTGAGCGCCGCCGGCAGTCTGCAGCCTCCTTCAGCGGGACCCACAGCTTCACACGGCGGATCGCGGCCTGGATCCTCTTCATCTGGGGAATTCTCCGGAGCCCCCTCTCAGCCAGGGAGTGCCAGCTCTCCACCACGAGGTGCGCACAATGCGGCCGGATCCCCGGCTCCCGCAGCATGTCTCTCCAGCTCAGCCCGAGGCCTACATAGAGATCCAGCATCAGGAGGGACCCGGCCCTCTACACCAGCCCAGATAAGTGCCGAGGGGTTGACTGTGTGTACCTGCTCCCCCAGCTCCCAGGCCCCGGGGCTTGAAATAGGAGGACTGCCTGAGCCCTCTCTACACCAGGGGGTTACCCTCTCTCCTAATCAGGAGGACGTTCTAGCTCTTGCCGGGCAGCGGGACGGTTCTCTTATTGGGGCGCCACTGAACCCCCTAATTGTATATTCTGGCAATGCTCTCTCTCCTGCTTTACTGCATCAGGCACATGGAGGACACCAGGAGGACAATAGGCTATCCGTTGTCTCATTGGGACACCCTGTAACAGGCCCTGCATGTCCGTCTGTGGCCCAGAGTATCCCTTCCACAGATCCTAGGGGCTCCCCTCTTCTTGTTACTGCTGATGCACCGTCCCCCATTCCATCATGGGCGTCGGGCTCATCCTGGGGCACTTTTCTAAATGAAAACCAGAACCTGTCCTCTGCCAGCGCTCTACAAGCATGGGTCAGACAGAGTCCTAAGCAGCAGCGCACACCGTCCCTTGGACAGTTATCCCATTCGCAGCTACCTATCTCAGCAGGTCCGTTCTCTGCAACAAATTTTGATGGAGCTCCATCAGGTCTGGCGCTTTCTCCTCACCAACCTCTCCAGGCCTATGCTTCCCTCTCGTTGTCTGGAATAGAGCCATCATCAGACGATAATAGACTAGCCACATTGGCGGATCTGCGCCTATTGATGCAATCTGTCCCTTCTAGGGCAGATATCGCTTCTTTAGCGAAACAGGTTGTAGAAGAATGCAAACAAGAATTCTTGGCCTTTCGCACAGAGCTGACGGCTTTGAGCTCCAAGTTGGAGGGACTTGACCAAGCTCAGGAGCAGACTTCCAATACCCTGACCTCACTGAAGGACGAGGTCTCCCAGCATTCCACTCAACTGTTTTCCCTGCAACAACACCTAGACGATGTGGAAAACAGGAGCCGACGGAACAATCTACGTGTTCGGGGCCTCCCTGAATCCATACCGAAATCTGACTTCAAGTCCTCTCCGAAATATTCAACGATCTACTGGGCCGCCCTGCCATGGCCCACATTGAGATTGATAGGGCCCACCGAGCCTTGAGGCCGCCGAATCCAGATGACCCCAGGCCTCGTGATGTGATCTGCAGGATCCACTACTTCCTCATGAAAGAGGACATCCTTTATGAAGCCAGAAGGAGAAAATTACTGACCTACCACAATTCCCCTATCCGTATTTTGCAAGATTTATCCCGGCTCACTTTAGCTCAGAGATCATCGCTGAAGCCGATTCTGGATATCCTTAGGGACAGAAATATTCCCTTCTATTGGGGATACCCCTTGCCCTTCATATTCGTATGGACAAGCAGACTCTCACGATCCGTTCATCTAAAGACGTCCCTGCGGTCCTTCAAGCGCTCAAGATTGCAGATCTCTCCCTCCCGGACTGGCCATCCTTGTCGTCACTCTCCTCTAACATGCCCCAGCGGAAAAGACTCCCACCTGTCACTCCTCTGCCCCCCACTGAGGTCCCCCTTCGAGAGCAGCGGAGTAGGGCTTCTCGTCCTCGAGACCAGGGACGATCTCTAACCTCAAAATCCACTGCCTGCCCCTCTTCTTCGTCTGTGGGAACCAGAGAAGGACTGTTTGGGAGACTGTTTTATCCTATGGGTTTGCAATACTCAGGTTTCCTATCTTCATGGACTCTTTGTATATTGCCCATGATAGTAATTGTCTTCGCCTGCTGGCTAGTTTAGGGTGCTAGTTTTTGTTTTTTCCCAGCAACAATGGTTAATTTTTTCTTATGGCTGCCGGATATAGCCATATTCGTTTTCAGAGGCTCATATCCCATACCTGTGCGAATCCACTTTCCCCCAGTAGGTGGAACTCCTGCGCTAGGTAATCCTGGTGATACAGGATTTCTGTTGCACTTGAGATAGTTTTTTTTTTAGTGAGGTACGTCGCAGGCCCGTGTAGTTTGCTTTTGAGGTACTTTTTTTCTTTTCAGTTATTGTGGTTTACTGTTTGTTTGTTAGCTGGTTTTCTGTCTTTCGTCTGGTCTTGTGTCTTTTTGTGTGTGTCCCCCTCCTTTTGTTTCCTCTCCCTCTTCACCTCTCCTTCTTAGGCCCGTGCTGAGGTACATCACTGCCTCACTTGCTGCCTGGCCGCGTTGCTTTGACAAGCACCATGGCAACGCTCAACATCGCATCATTCAACGCCAAAGGTTTGAATACGCCCGAGAAGCGTGCACACTTCCATCGCCGTAAGACTGATATCGTTTGTTTCCAGGAAACACACTTTGAGGTAGGCTGTGCTCCCTTGATCAAAAATAGGCATTACACTTCATGGCACTTTGCAAACTTCCATCAGTCCAGATCCGAGGGAGTAGCCATAGCCCTTCATCGTTCTGTGGCCCACCAAGTCATTTCCTGCACCGTAGATCCAGAAGCTAGGTATATCATTTTGGTCCTCTCCGTAGAAGGACGATTGTTTACCATAATAAACGCCTATGCCCCAAATAGTGCCCAGGCCACCTTCTTTGACCGCCTCATTGATGCAGCCATCCTATTGGTTCAGGGGACTGTGGTGCTCTGTGGGGACTTTAATGTCACTTTAGACCCTACATTAGATACTTCCTCTGGGAAGTCGACCTTGTCGTATTCCACCATCAAAAGAGTGAAGAAAGCGATTCTCCAATTGCAGCTCTGTGATGTTTGGAGGATACTTCATCCCTCCGACAGGGATTACTCCTTTTTCTCCCCTCCCCACGGGTCCTACAGTCGCTTGGACTACATATTTGTCCAACACTCTGCTCTACCTCTGGTGTCGACTGCTTCAATTGGGAGCATATTATGGTCAGACCACGCACCAATTTATTGCTCCCTCCAGCTTCCCGCTGTGCAGCGGCTTGTGTGGAACTGGAAACTGAATGAGTCCTTATTGTCAGACTCACTCTGCTTGGCAGAGGTCCGTAGAACTGACTCTCAATTTCAAGAGCATCATCTGGGGGATGCCTCTTCACCGGCGATCCAGTGGGAAGCTCTAAAATGTGTAGTTAGGGGGGTTTTAATCAAACATGGTGCCAGGCTTAAGCAGGGCAGGGCGGCAGCTCTCACCTCAGCGCTTTCCAAAGTCCACCAGCTGGAGGTAGTTCATAAAAGTGCACTTTCCTCTGAGGTACTGCGGAAACTGCAGGATGCACGACTGGTGGTCAAAAAACTTCTTGAGGCTACGTGGGGCAGTATGCTACAGCGTTGTCGGGGCAAATTTTGCGAATTTGGAAATAAGTGTGGCCGTATGCTGGCTAGGGCTCTCCGCTCTCGCATAGTGCAATCCCACATTTCTTCCATCAAGACTCCTGCCAATGCGATTGCCCACTGCACTAAAGACATTGCTAAGACCTTCCAGGCCTTTTATTCCAAATTATATAATCTTCCTCCTTCTTCTAATGCCCATGTAGGAAATGCCTTTCCCCACCACTCTCTCTCAGCAAAAATCCCTCCATCAATTTCCCGGCAGCTCGAGGAACCTTTTTCCCTACAGGAGTTGGAGATGGTGATTGCAGACCTACCGGGTGGTAAAAGCCCTGGCTCTGATAGCTTTACTGCCAAATTTTTCAAGGTTATTGCAGACCAATTGGGCCCTTTGCTACTGCGGACATTCAATACCATTTCGCCTGAGAATCCTTTTCCGTCTCAAGCAACTATGGCACACGTCGCAGTCATCCCCAAATCGGGAAAGGAACCACAGGCTTGTAGCAGTTACCGCCCCATATCGCTTTTAAATGTCGATATTAAAATGTATGCTAAATTAATAGCGAATCAGCTTAACCCCCTGCTCGGTTCTCTCGTGCATCCTGACCAGCTCAGCTTTGTTCCGGGTAGGGAGGCACGAAACAACACGATCAAAACGATGGACATCATCCACCATGCGCAATTTCGCAAGCTTCCTTTGATGATCCTGTCGCTTGATGCGGAGAAGGCTTTCGACAGGATATCGTGGCCTTCTCTTCATCAAACAATGGCCCATATTGGTTTGTGTCCTGTTCTTCTCTCCAAAATTGCCGCCCTTTATTTGTCCCCATCAGCGCGCGTCAAGGTTAATGGATCCCTCTCTGAGCCATTCCCCATTTTTTATGGAATACGGCAGGGTTGTCCCCTCTCTCCGCTTCTATATGTATTGATCATGGAGAACCTATGGGCCTCCATTAGAGCTAACTCCGACATTAAGGGGATCACCATTGGAGCGCAAGAACACAAATGCTCCGCGTTTGCGGATGACCTACTGGTATATATTTCAAATCCGCATATTTCACTCCCAGCTTTGATGGCGGTCATATCGCAATTTGGAAATTGGTCCAACTTCAAGATCAATTCCTCCAAATCGGAGGCGCTCAATGTTGGTCTCTCTTCTGCCGAGCGTGCTCGTCTCCAGCTGAACTTTCCCTTTGCTTGGCCCAGAGGGGGTATATCTTACCTTGGTGTAAGTATTTCTGCTGACCTTTCCAAATTATTCGCAGATAATTTCATTCCTCTTCTTAATCAGACAATCAAAGATTTAGGCACCTGTTCTAAAAAAGACCTTTCAAGGTTTGGTAGAATAAATGCACTTAAAATGTCGGTCCTTCCGAAATTTTTATATTTATTTCAAACAATCCCGATCACCATCCCTACCTCATTTTGGAAAAATCTCCGAAGGTGTTTTTCTATGTTTGTCTGGTCCACCCGTAAACCTAGAATTGCATATGACGTGTTGACTAGATCTAAAGATGCGGGAGGGGTCGGACTCCCGGACTGTAGGCTATATCATTTGGCTGCAGCCTATGCACGTTTTTTGGCAATGGCCCTGGATCAGAATAAGAGGGTGTGGGTGCGGCTAATCTATGTTCTCGGGCGGTGGCAGTGCTCCCCTGGATCTGGACTCCTTTGCTCAATCATCAGTTCTCGTCTTCCTTTAGTACAAGGCACACTTTGGCTACCCTTTATGCGCATAGGCACTCCTTTAATCTAATTGATTGTGAGGGCCCATGTGTACCGGTCACTGATCACCCAGAGTTTCCCCCTGGAGCGTCTTCGGCCGCTTTCCTCGGGGGCAGGAAGGCCGCTCCCTTGCGCTTCTCACATGTCGTGGCGGCAGGCAGATTGAAATCTTGCCATAGCATTCTTGGTGGGGATGAAATTCCTGCAGGAGCTTTTTTTCAATATATCCAGCTCTCTCATTTTTTTGACAAAATGAAATCAAAATTGGACCTGACCAGGCCGCCGACAGATTTTGAGAGGCTTATTTTAGCATCTTCTAGCCCAGGCCATGCTCTCTCCATTGTGTACAGGCTGCTACTCTCCGCTCCTTCATCCCAGCGCCCGTCTTACTGTAGTACCTGGGAAGGCGAGTTGGGACTCTCCTTTTCTGATCTCCAATGGCATAGATGCTTTCAACTGACCCATAAGGCTATGATAGCTTCTAAGTATCAAGAAACATGTTATAAAGTACTCTCCAGGTGGTACAGGGTGCCTGCTGTTTTGCACAAATGGTACCCGTTGGTATCGGACCGGTGTTGGAGATGTGAGAGCGGAGTGGGCACCATGACCCATATTTGGTAGGGCTGTCCCCAGCTTAGGGGATTCTGGTCTGCAGTTATAATAGTGATCAAGGAATTAACAGGAATATCAGTCCCTGATACCCCAGAGGCTCTGCTGCTTTACATGTTTGACATGCCTATAAATAGGTTCAAGAAATCCCTCCTCCGTTACTTGTTACAGGCTGCTAAGTCTATTGTTCCGCGAAAGTGGAAATCTCTCACGCCCCCCTCGATAGAGGAATGGTATGCAGAGATTGATTGTATGCAAAGAATGGAGGAGCCGATTTCTCATAGTGATGATCAATTGCTCAGGCGCCAGCGTACCTGGTTTCACTGGACCACCTTTAAGACCTCCCAGTTATATCTCTCCATCTCTAGTTGAGGCCGCATTTTTCATGATCTGATTGGATGGGTCTTGCCTGGGGTTTCGTTTCTGGATTTAGAGGACCCTGGGAAGGGGTGGGGGGGAACACCATGTGTGGCCTAGCAGTACTGTCCTGGACCTGGCTCAGGGCATGGGTTAGTCCTTGTATTTCCTCCTTTCTCCCCTTATTCCCGTCCCATCCCTTTTGTTGCCTGTATGGTCTTCGTGTTCTGTGTAGTGTGTTATTTGTCTATGTAACTGTAGTCATTTATTGCACTCCAGTTGTGGGATTTGGTGTTAGTACACCATTGCGCAATACGTTAGATCATAAGGAAAAGTTAATGTAACTTGTTTAATTCATTATTCTGATTTGATTACTTGGTTTTGATATGTACATTTATGATACTTGCATTACTGGTGCAGAAATCCGCACATCTGTTATTTTACTTTGTGCTACTATTTGTAATACTTCATCTTCTTGAATAAAATTACGTTTTTTGAATGTGAAAAAAAAAAAAAAAGTAAAAAACAAAAAATGTGTTAAAGTGTAAGAGAAAAAAAATGTAAAAGTTCAAATCACCCCCTTTTGCCATTTTACAAATAAAAGAAAATAAAATAAAAAAAAGTTACACATATTTTGTATTGCCAAAAAAGTCCGATCTTTTAAAATAGAACATCATTTATCCTGTACGTGGAACACCATAGAACAAAAAAATTCCAAACGCCAAAATTGTGGTTTTTTGGTAATTTCATGTCCCCTAAAAATTGGAATAAATGTAATAAAAAAAGTTGCATATACTGTATTCCAAACTGATGCCAATAAAAAGTGCACTTCAGCCTGCAAAAAATGCTGCCTCACCCAAGTCCATAGGTGTTAGTACAAAAAAGTTACTGGTCACAGAAAATGGCGCCACCGCCATTTTGTTTATAGTACTAAAACATACCGAAAACCATACATGTTTGGTATTGCCGGATTCGAAATAACCTGTAGAATACAGAGAACACTTCATTTTTACTAAAGATTGAACACCGTTAAAGCAAAACACCTGCAAGAATGGCGCAAGTACGTTTTTTTCACATTTTGTCCCACTAAGAATTTTCTTGCGGTTTCCCAGTATCTTCTATGGTACAATGAATGACAACATTAGAAAGTACATCTTGTCCCGCAAAATAAAAGCCCTCATATATCTATGTAGGTGGAAAAATAAAGTTATGGCTCGGGGAGGGAAAACGCGAACATGAAAAAAGAAAATACAGATCTCGTAATTAAGGGGTTAATACTTATGTAGCTGTATAAAATATCTGGATCCAGTCTGAGGGCAATTTTGGGATCAGAAATAAAATATTCCTTTAGGGCAGATTGGTTCTTGCCTTATGTGTTCCAAAGTCAGTGGGAGAAACAAAGCTTAAAAATTCCCTCTACCCCTCCCTTCATCTTTATCTTCCCAAACCTTGGTTGAACTTGATGGACGTTGTTTTTTTTCACCTGTAGTAAGTAACTAATTAATCAGAGTTCCCTGCACTTTGGATGTATACTCAAAAAAACACAAGAACTGTACGACTGTGTTATTGGTAAAGATATATTGTTTTTGTCCGTAACTGTGACCTGGTCAGGGCCGCCATCAGAAATGTCAGGGCCCCATACAGCTGAAGCATCTTGGACCCCCCCCCCCCACATCAACCTCGCCCCACCAACCACATCGCCCCACCCCCACTCAGACATAGCACCCCAAGCCTCAGACACAGCTCCCCCAGCCTCAGATATCACCCCCCAGCCTCAGACATAGCCCCCCCCGCCTCAGACACAGCCCCCCCCCAGCCTCAGAGCGGGTCGCTGGGGCAGAGGGGGATCTTCAGTGGGGCCCCACAGTATCTCAGCGTGTGAGGAGAGGGGGCCTGCGCTCCGATTCACAGGACTAACTTTATTGCTGCAGCACTTACTTCCAGTCCCCCTCCTCTCTCGCTGCCAGCAGGAGTCACTGAAGCCCCGCCCACAGGCAGAGAGAGAGGAGGTGCCGACTGGAAGTGCTGCAGCAAGTAAGTTACTGCTGTGAATCGGAGCGCAGGCCTGACATGCTGAGCCGCACGGGCCCCTGCGGACAGTCTGCAGTGCCGCAAGGCCTGTGTCCAGGCCGACTAGTTTATGAAACAAGAGGGCCTGCTTGCAGCGGGCCCCCTTGTTTCACCGGGCCCCGTATAGCAGTACCCCCTGTACTGCCTTTACGGCGGCCCTGGATCTGGTAATTTAGGCCTGGTTCACATCTACCTTGGAGATTCTGTTAGGAACCTCCATCACAGATGCCGTCAGAAATGATGGAAAATATAAGAACAGCGTGCAAAATGACCGACACCATGACAAACTCGAAGGACCTCACTGTAATCAATGGAGGCCATCGGGCACCGTTGGTGTTCATCATGAAACAGATCCAGCACCACTGTTTTCAGTTTCTATGACGGAACAGAAAAAAAAACAACAAAAAAAATGGATGTAACAGTGAACTTACTTTTTGCCCGCAGCTGTCTATACAGTACATGGTACATGCAAACTGTAAAGGATATCAGGAGACATCCTTGACACTGTTATGGTGGAACAATAACTACACAAGGCAGTCACTTTGTCTATCAGGAAGATTAAAATACGAAAAAGTATAGAATATATTGAAAAAACTTTACCGTTAGATCTTCCTTGAATCGCACGTCTCTGGTGTCGCACGCTCCCCGTACACTTGACGGCTTCTGCTCCATCAATTCCACAAATGACTTTATATTATACCGACCCGGCCCCCATGTTTTGTACCTATGATTACAGCCAAGATGTCAGACCCCAGATTAATGTTGGCCAGAATTAAACCCCCTACATGTAATCTTCATCTCACCAACAAGCGGTTCCTCTCCCAGGTCTCTTTGTAGAGAAGGTGAGGCATTCCAGCCAGTCTTTCGGTTTCTTCTGCTCTTTTCCATCCAGGTGCAGACGCCTTTCTCTCCAGAACAGAAGGACTGAAATTACCAGGTGCTGCTTCATGCGCTCCGGGACCCAAGCGTCTTTCCTGGATTAGATTACAGAATTAATCCGTGCTCTTTACAACAAGCTAATAATATGGTTTTGCTGTAACCATGGGGCTCCATAGCAAAACAGTAGTAGTCAGTTGAGAAGTATCTCTGTGCTATGAAATCATGGTCTTTCTATTTCACACCATGATGTCATAGCACAGAGATAATAACACAGTTATGTTATTAGGGCTTGTTCACACGACGTTTTTGTGATCTTTTTAAACGGATCCGTTTTACGGATCCGTAAAACGGATCGGGACAATTGCAGTGTGATTAACATGCTTTCAATGGCAAAAGCGCATCGCTGTTCACACAGTGATTGCCGATGCGCTTTTCGCGATGCGTTTTAAGAATTGACATGTCAATTCTTCTTGCGTTTTACGCAAGAGAAATCCCCATAGGAAATAATGGAGTGCGCTTTTGGCATTCCCGAAAGCGGGTGCAAAGCGCAGCATACATTTGGGTGCGTTTTAGATCCGTTTTTGATTTCCAAAAACGCATCCGTAAACGCATTGGATTTAAATTAAATATAAAATTTTAATATTATGTTTGGCTTATATTTAAATTTATAAAGGGATGTAAATATATAAATATATATATATATATATAAAAATGTAATATAATAGTATATATATATATATAATATATTATATAAATATATATTTTATATATAAATTCTATACAAAAGTTTAAATGTATATAATATTATAAATGTGTATAAAAAGTATATAAATGTACATTTATATATATGTACATAAATAAATATATATATATATATATAATATAATGGGATTACTAAATATATTATTTAATTATAAATATTTAGTTTAGAAATTATTTAGTTTAAAACTGATTGTTATTAATTAATTTACATGGGTGGGTTTGAAAACTATTGGTTGATTTAAAAAAAAAAATAAAAATAGGAGGAGGGCGGGTTCTAAAATCATAGGTATATGTACAGCTGACTGACACTAGGTAAAAAAAAATTTATTTTCTTGGTCATTGATAGGTTATATTATATTTAAATTGCAGTTTGAATAGTTGATTTAAAAAAGCATTGAAAAAATGGAACCGTAAAACCATGCGAAACGCATCCAATTAGCAAACCAAAAAAGGGTCAGCTGTTGCGTTTTTTGGGATCCGCTTTTTTGGATGCAGTTTACATCCAGTTTTCGCAGGTTAAAAACGGATCCGTAAAACGCATCCAAAACGTCGTGTGAACAAGCCCTTACAGTAAAGAGGTAATAAACTCAAACAACCTATATTACAGAAACCATGCACACAGTGATGTCACAGTGCTGGATTCATGTGCATAGCGACATCAAAGAACATGCATTAAACAGGGCAATGTCATAGTACCAGGGTAATCTATTTGGTGGAGTTGCAGCACAGCAATCGTACAAAGAGTGATAGGACAGTACAGGGAAAATGTACACGGTAGTATCATAGCAAAGCAGAAATGTATGTGCAACTGTTACCATATGCATAGTAATATCATAGCCTGGGAAAAATCAAGTATAATCTACTTAGTGATGTTAATGTATAAGACTAATGAACAGACAATGATGTCACAACACAGGGATAATGCACACTGATGTCACAGCACAAGGATTATGCAAAGGATGATGTCATAGCAAAGGAATAATATATGTATAAGCTATTCAGTGATGTCACAGCACAGGTAACACAAATACACAGTGATGTCATAGTACAGGAGTAATAAACACTGTGAGGTCACAGCACAAGGATTAAAGGGAACCTGTCACATAGATTATGCCCCCCTTGCTGAGGACAGCACAAGCCAGTGTCAGACCTGCTGTTCCAGCGCTGTGTCCCTTATTCTGTAAGGTGCTGTAGTTTTCGTGTATTTAATGCTCAAATCTTGCGTTTTCAGCCAGAAGAGTCATTCGAAGAGTCCTTCAAGTGCCGGGTTTTTTTCAAACCCCCCCCCACCTGAGGCTAGTCCCGCCCACTCAACTGACAAACCTATTACTTTTGAATAGGCAAAACATGTGAATAACTGTCAGTGGGCGGAGCTAACACTACTCATAATAAGATTGAGGGTAAATACTCGTAATACTACAGCACCTTACAGAATAAGGGACACAGCGCTGGAAACAGCAGGTCTGACACTAGCTTGTGCTGCCCTCAGCAAGGGGGCATAACCTATGTGACAGGTTCCCTTTAAGCACAGCTATACAGTGATGTCATAATAGGGATAATGCACACTGTGATATCACAGCACAAGGCTTATGCACAGAATGTCAAGTAATCAACACAATAAAGGATACTGTTTTATTACAAAGGGATCTGGATAAGTTGGAGGCCTGGACAGATAAATGCAAGGTTATGCACATGGGGAGGAAAAATCCATTACATGATTACATGTTAAATGGAATAGAACTGGGAAAAAGTGACTGGAGAAGGACTTGCGAATCCTGGTGGACAGTAAACTTAACTGTAGCAGCCAGTGTCAGGCAGCAGCTGCCAAGGCAAATAGGATGATGGGTTGTTTTAAAAGGGGCATAGATGTACATGATGAGAACATTATTCTCCCATTATACAAGTCACTGGTTAGACCACACATAGAATATTGTGGACAGTTTGGGGCACCAATTCACAGGAAAGACATTGTAGAGTTTGAACAGGTTCAAAGGCGGCAACAAAAATAATAAAAGGACTGGGTGGACTGCAATACCCAGAAAGATTAGCAAGACTGGGATTATTTATAGAAAAGTCGGCTTCAGGAAGACATAATAAATATATTAAAGGTCAATATAAAGATCTCTCTCAAGATATATTTATACCCAGGACTGTATAGAGAACAAGGGAGCATCCTCTACGTCTGGAGGAAAGAAAGTTTCTACATAAACATAGAAAGGGATCTTTACTGTAAGAGCAGTGAGATTGTAGAACTCTCTGCTAGAGGAACTTGTCATGGTGAATTCACTAACGGAGTTCAAAAAGGGTCTGAATAAATTTCTAGAGTGTAATAATATAACAAGTTCTAGTGACTAGGATTCTGGAGAAGGGTCATCCAGGTATTTATTCTGATTGCCAGATTGGAGTTGGGAAGGATTTTTTCCCTAAAATGAGGGAACAAACAATTGGCTCCTACCTCATGGGGGTTTTTTGCCTTCCTCTGGATCAACACTAGAGCACAATAAGCTGAACTGGATGGAAAGCTGTCTTTTTTCTGCCTTACAAACTATGTAACTATGAGGTTGTAACATAGTAATAATGCATGTGAAATCTACTCATTGATGTCACAGCACAAGGATTAAGGACAGCTATACAATGATGTAACAACATTAATAATGCATACAATGACATCACAGGATGTCATAGCACAGTAATAATACATGCATAATCTAAACTGATGTCACAACACAAGGATTATGCACAGAATGATGTCCTAGTACAGGAATAATATATGAAAGATTTAATCATTAATGTCACAGGACAGGACTACTGCACAGATATACAGTGATGTCACAACACTGGGATAATGCACATAGGAGTTATGAACAGGATGATGTCATAGCACAGGAATAATACATTTACAAATCTACTTTGTGATGTCACAGCACAAGACAAGAAGATACAGTGATGTAACAAACCAGGGATAATTCACAATGTGATGTCACAGAACAGTGGTTATACATCAGATGATGTCATAGTTTGGGGAAAATATAAACGAAATTTAACAATCCACAGCGACATCATGTAAAAGAGGCATCATACTGCAGTTATAATGCACAGAAAGATGCCACCAGGTGCGTATCTAGAAATCATCGGGCCACATAGCAAAATGAGATGGGGCCCAACCACCTAATGACATTAAAGGGGTTGTCTCACTACATTGATTCCTCTCACCTCAGTCCTGTTTTCTTGGTTTTAATATGAATTCAGGAGCGTGTTTACTGGCTTCCAGTAGGTTGCAGTAGAAGCCAGGTCTGTAGCTATAGCAACCAGTGCTGGCAGCCTATCAGGATAGATCAAACAGGTCTATAGCTATAGCGACCTGAAGAGCTGATGCAGCCCATACAAGAGGGGATATCTAGGAATAGGTAGGACACTGCTAATGGACACATATTGCAAAAGTGACTTGTTTTTGCAAGATCTTTAACATAAAAAGCAGCAATCCTTATAGTGAGACAACCCCTTTAAACTAAAGCAGCATCAAAAGTACCAATAATTATAAGGTATAAATAATACCTCCATATATTAGAGAACCCACATAGAAGTGTTGGAAAGCAGAGAGCCACCAAGTACTTGTTCATTTCAAAAAGGAACAAAGTTCTTGTACCTGAGTGGGCCCCCTCAACTCCTGGGCCCCATAGCTGCTGGTTTACATGAATGGGGCTGAGGTACAGTACCAGGAAAAGTTGTAGTCACTCTTTTTAGGGCTCATAGATGAAGGTCTTGAATGCCACCACTCATTAACACACAAGTACCTAGTAGGATATTTAGCTTCTCTTAGCTGATCAACTCTTTTAAAGTTAAAAGGGTTTTCTCACTACAAAGATTAGCTTTGAACATGTAGGGACAGATAACTGAAGATTTTTTCCAAATATATTGCTTCCTGAGCAGATAAGAGAGATTTTATCAGATTTGAGTGCACACATGTCCACATTTGAGAGCAGGGAGTGACTTCACCACAGGTCAGACTGCCAGCAGCTTGAGAACAGAGTGTGTTATCTCTAATTACTTGTTTACTTTGAGCCCTCTGCACTCTCTGTTGTATAGATAAGACTTCCTGCTCTCAAGTCAGTGCACTTAGAAGAGCTGTGAATATGGAGCTCATATGCTAATCACTGCTATAGAGCTACCCATAGCCTAACCAGGAAGAGACAGGATGCATGAATGCAAAACAGCTCGTGGCTCTGAAACAGAATGGTGAGACAACCCCTTTAATCTTTTTAAGTGGGGAGTCCCCAATGTGCATTAAAGGGGTTGTCTCATCTCAAAGTTTCATAGGATGCATGAATGAAACAATGCTGCTTCGCTCTGTCCCTTCCTGGTCAAGCTGTCTGTAATTAGCATATGAGCTCCGTGTATTCAGACTTCTGCTAATTAGATAAATTTCATGCAGTCAGGACCAGGGAAGCTTCTGAGGTAAAGTAAACAGTAGTAATTACTGTCTTTTGTCTAAAAGATGAGATAATAAAAAAGCTCTCACTGTCCGAAGTTCTGTGCTACAGCGACCTGTGTGATGACGTCATTCCCTGCTATCAGAAAGAACAAACAGCAGGGGGGGGGGGGGAGAAGTACACAGGTCAGTCACTTGGGAAACTAGAAAGCCCTCAGAAGGTGATAAAATCACTTGTAGCTCAACAAAAAAAAAAAAAAAAAATGAACATAGCAATATATTTGGAAAACGTCTTTATTTAGTGTTCCCTACATGTTGAAAGCTAATCTTTAAAACCCCTTTAAAGGGGTTGTCTCGCTACGGAGATCATAGTTGAAAATGTAGGGATCAAAAATCTAAGGATGTACGCCCTTGGTTACCATTAGCAAAGTGCTATGGTTTTAGAGAACGGGCTGGATTACTTGTGCTTAGCAACGGAGTTTGTTTACTGGTCGGGGAAGCATTCTGTCTCGCCCAGGTCGCAGACGAGAACGCGCATGCAAATGAAAGGCAGTGAAGAGGTCCTGGGAATGCACAGGGATGTGTGTATTGGCAGCGACACAGAGGAGAGGCAGTAAATAGGACCTGCAGGAGGGGGGTGTATTGGCAGGGGGACCCACGGAGGAGAGGCAGTGAAGAGGACGGGCAGAGATGTGTGTATTATCAACCACAAGCATCGGTGGGGAGTGCTGGGGGGTGTCGTCAGCTACATGCATAGAGGAGAGAAAGAGAGATAGATCACTGACTGCACAGTCAGTGAATCGCACCATCCCCCGCAGCACCTCTGCTTGCAGTCAGTGATCTCTCTCTCTCCTCTGTGCATGTAGCTGCCGACACCCCCCACCGATGCCTATGGTTGATAATACACACATCCCTGTTGCTGCCAATAGACACATTCCTGCCTGTCCTCTTCACTGCCTCTCCTCCGTGGGTCCCCCTGCCAATACCACCCTGCAGGTCCTATTTACTGCTTCTCCTCTGCGTTGCTGCCAATACACACATCCCTGTGGCTGCCAATACACAGATTCCTGCCAGTCCTTTTCACTGCCTCTCCTCCGTGGGTCCCCCTGCCACTACTCCTCTGTCTCGCTGCCCATACTCACCCCCCCCCCCCCCGCCAGTCCTCTCCACTGCCTCTCCTCTGTGTCGCTGCCAATACACACATCCCTGTGCATTTACCAGGACCTCTTCACTGCCTTTCATTTGCATGCGCGTTCTCGTCTGTGACCTGGGCGAGACAGAATGCTTCCTCGACCAGTAAACAAACTCCATTGCTAAGCACAAGTAATCCAGCCCGTTCTCTAAAATCATTGCACTTTGCTAATGGTAACCAAGGGCGTACATCCTTAGATTTTTGGTCCCTACATTTTCAACTATGATCTTCGTAGTGAGACAACCCCTTTAAGGAGGTGTTCCCATTTCACTGATTTGCTTTGTAGACATTGCCCTGCTGTGTAGACCACTTCATAACCAATCCTTCTAAACAGACTCAGCTAGGATTAGCAGAGCTGGCATGTCATTCACTGCTGTAGAACCACCCACAGCCTGAACAGGAAGTGGGAGCCTGAAGCTGCCTGTGAAGAGCAGACTCAGTATGATGAGAACATCCCTTTAAATGTATCACACACAAGTCACATAAACAGCAGCTAATGTGTGACCCTGCTGTTCTGGGTTACTGCAGCTGTACTCACTAGCTCCGAGGTTGCCTTCTTGCAGTAGGATACTTGTGTGTATGAGCCAGGCTTCTTCAATTTAGGATAAACTGCTGACACATCAAATCTGCAAGATAAAAAATGGGATATAACTCCCATAACTGTAAAATAAAAATACAATACTGCTGCGTGATACAGCCTCATTTAAAGGGGTGTTCCCATCTCACATACGTATTGATAGGATGTGCCATCAATATGTGACAGGTACGGGTCCCAACTTTGGGACCTACACCTATCTTGGTAACGGATCCCTGAAAGTCACCATTCAGAATGGTGGAGAGTAGGTCACACTTAGGCAACTTACTCTCTGTTTTGAATGTAGACTTTTAGGGACCTATTCCTGAGATAGGTACCGGTCCTAAAGGTGGGACCCGCACCCATCACATACTGGTGCCACATCCTATTGATACATCATCAGATTGTGAGATGGGAACATCCCTTTAAGGATTCGGTAACTTAGCTACGTGTTAACAACAGAGATCAGTGACCATGAACCATGACATCCAAGGTCAGTCTATGTCAGTAATATTGTCTTGGGATAAACATAATTTTCATATACAAAATGTATTGTACATTTTATAATTAATCCCAATCTAATAGTCTTCATTTATAAGTCAGTCATATACGGGATTAAAGAGGACCTGTGACCAGTGTCAGACTGGGGTGCCTGGGGCTCATTAGTGGAGTTGATTCTTGGGGCCCACCAAGAGAGTTGATTTCCTTTGGGGCCCACCTAGAGAAAGTGATTATTCCTTGGGGCGCACAGGGAGTGATTCCTTGGGGCCCCCAAAAGGAGTTGATTCCTTGGGCGCGCCAAAAGAAGTTGATTCCTTGGGGCGCCAAGAGAGTTGATTCCTTGGGCCGCCAAGTAGTTGATTCCTTGGGGCCCAAGTGGAGATTTGAGGCCCTGATTCCTTGGGGCCCACCAGAGAAGTTGATTTCTTGGGGCCCACAAGTGGAGTTGATTCCTTGGGGCCCGCCAGAGAAGTTGATTCCTTGGGGCCCGCCAGAGAAGCTGATTCCTTGGGGCCCACCAGAGAAGCTGATTCCTTGGGGCCCACCAGAGAAGCTGATTCCTTGGGGCCCACCAGAGAAGTTGATTCCTTGGGGCCCACCAGAGAAGTTGATTCCTTGGGGCCCGCCAGAGAAGTTGATTCCTTGGGGCCCGCCAGAGACGAAGATTCCTTGGGGCCCGCCAGAGAAGTTGATTCCTTGGGGCCCACCAGAGAAGTTGATTCCTTCAGGCCCACCAGAGAAGTTGATTCCTTCAGGCCCACCAGAGAAGTTAATTCTTGGGGCACACAAGTGGAGTTGATTCCTTGGGGCCCACCCTACAGCTACTGTACATGACTCCACATGTACAGGAACCCATCATGCCCAAGACCCCACTGGAAGTATTCTAATGTAAGCCAGTCCGAGTCTCCCTGTGACATCTCCTGATTGGTCTCTTTTGGTAAATACTTGTGTTCTCCATGAAATAATAGTTCTTCTGTTGTGTGGTTCCTGTTATTCCTGCCAGATATCTATCACTGTCACCTGGGTGTTACCAATTGGAGTGTGTTCCTGCCCAGTGTGACATTATCCAATCAGTGCTGACAGAGTCGCTGTGAGCAGAGAAACATCCTTCTGAAAACCGGAATAGGAACGCCCATCTGACAGATTCAGAAGTAGATTTCCTATAGGAATGAGACGAGGTTCACATCTGCCTCAGAGGTTCCATTCAGAGTCTCCAATATAGATTCCCTAAAAAAAAATGACAGGAAAAAACAGGGCAGCATGCTGTGCTATTTGTTATTGTTTAAACAACGGACACCGCCAGAAAACCAGAAGGTCGTGTCCACTGGTAAACGTGTCCGCTTTCACCTCAGTGATTAAGGCTCCAAATGAAACCTCCAACACCGATGTGCCCCATGTCTCATTCCTACAAGAAATGCATTACTGAATCAGTCAGGTGGGTGTTACCATTCCAGTTGTCAATGGGGTGTGTCCCTGCACATACTGGGCCTTATGTATGAAAACTGTCTAGCAGTAAGACTGTCTTTGTTGCCCATAACAACCAATCAGAGCCCATAGCAACCAGTCAGAGCTCAGCTTTTGTTTGTCCAGAGCACTATATGAAATTAAAGCGGAGCTCTGATTGGTTGCTATGGACCCTGATTGGTTTCTATGGGCAACAAGGACAGTCTTGCTGTTAGACAGTTTTCATACATAAGGCCCAGTATGTAGGGACACACCCCACTGACAACTGGAATGGTAACACCCACCTGACTGATTCAGTAATGCATTTCTTGAGTCTGTAAGCCAAGCGTGTAAAGTAAGAAGCAGCATCCAGCGGGTTGGTTCAATAACAACACTTCTTTATTCCTCCAAACAATACACCTTAAAATAGCATGTGACGTTTCGACCCAACTGGGTCTTATCCAGCATGACAGTTTCAGTAAGAAATTTACAGGAGGAACAACAAAGGAACCACACAATACAGAGATCTAAAAAGATATGCTCCAGAATTATTATTTTATGGGGAACACAAGCATTTACTATAACAGACATATCAGAAAAAGCCACAAGTCTTATTTAAAGGGGTTGTCTCGCTACAAGGATTGCTTTTTATATTAAAGATCTTGCAAAAACAAGTCACTTTGCAATATGTGTCCACTAACAGTGTCCTACCTATTCTGAGATACCCCCTCTTGTATGGGCTGCATCAGCTCCTCAGGTCGCTATAGCTACTGACCTGTTTGATCTCTCCTGATAGGCTGCCAGCACTGGTCGCTATAGCTACAGACCTGGTGTCCTCAGCAGCTCCTCACTGCTGACCAGTAGTAGCCAGTAAGCACACCGCTGAATTCAAAACTGAAACTGAGAAATCAGAACTGAGGTAAGATGAATCGATGGAGTGAGACAACCCCTTTACGTAGAATAGACAAATTGTAGTGTTTGCATGTTCTCGTTTGCAATACTCAGGACCCTGTGCCATACCTTCTACTGATTACCCTCCTTTTCATCCACCATTTAATGTTAATATAATGTCCAATTAATAGATAGAGAATATATCTGTGTGTATATAAGTTTGGGCACTAAGAGTTCAATCAGGGCAACTAGCTCTTGATGCCCAGGATACAGAGACCAGTGGCACCCGCTTTAGTAGTGATGTGCCTCTTAAAGGAGTTTTGCCACAAAGGCATTTCCTGTCTGGTTTGTCCTGCTTCAGCTTTCAGTGTGTTCAAAAGAGGGCATGTATGATGTTTGAATTCCATATCATATGACTCAGCAGGCTTGACATCACCGTGCCTTTCCCCACAGTGTGCTCATTCCAGTCAAACAAAGGTCTGTTTTTATGTAAAGAGCTGCAACGTAGCTGAATGGGTAGCAATTCTGCCTTTCAGCATAGGGGCCCTAGGTTTAAATCCCTGCAGGAACCAAACATGGATTTCTTTTGTCTGAATGCACATACCTTATTGAGGTTTCTTTTTTCCTTTTTATTTATTTGCACTGTTTAACTGATTACTAAGGAGTACAGAGGACAGGAGTAGAATGACAGCACCCGGGGTTAAACACTCCTCAGCAGTGAGTGTGTGTGATTACTTAGCAGGGAATAGACTGACATTAGCTGCCTGAGAGGAGAGGTGATGTCCGAGCATGTGCGGCCAGGAGCTCTCATCACTGGTGGTATCCCCTGGAGACGAGCTGTACACTATGGATCACTAAGGGAGCAGCAAAAACAAAAAAGATGCAGAACTTTTAATAATGATGAAAGGTGAAAATGTTTATTCTTTCATTTGCAAGCTTCCCACGTCAATGTTACTTTGTGGAAAAACCCCTTTAAAGCCGGCCCTGTAAATTAATTTCTATAAACTCTGCCCCCGCAGGCTGCTGTGTGATATAATCAACAGTTATGGTCCCTGCCATATGACATAAAGGAGTGGTCTGCAAACTGCGGCTCTCCAGCTGTTGGAAAACTACAACTCCCATCATGCCCACTGATATAGATTATTTGAGTGCATGATGGGAGTTGTAGTTTTCCAACAGCTCTAGGGCCGCAGTTTGCAGACCACTAACATAGGGTCACACAACCCCAATTATGATATACTTATAGGGCCATCACCTCTGAGCGCTGCACACGTGAAGCAGAAGCAGATCGGTCACATTCATTTTGTTGTACAAGTTAATAGGCATCTCTCAGATGTGCTGGAGACCTACATCTAACAGCAGATACTCAGCAGCGTCCGCAACACTTTCCCCCTATTTAGAATCATATAAAATAGAATATAAGGAGACACATTGTAATCGCTATGGCGGTGACCTCACACATGGCCCCGGTGTCCCGTGACCGCAGGGCAGTGTACCTGGCACTCTGGCAGCCAAATGGAGCGCCCGTGAACCTCTTCCCGGCCATTCCGCGCCCTGGTCGCTATAGCAACGGGGACGCCTGTCCCACCTAGAAGCACTACCGGTCACGTGACAACAGCGCCCAGCCAATGGCCGGCGAGCCCGAGAGTCTGCGCAGTTTACCGCGCTGTATTTCCTCGGAATACTGGGGGCAATCAGTCAGATGTGTTGCCTCCAGCAATGTAATGACATAGCCCTGGCCCTATGAATAACCTGGCATAGCTGCCACCCGGCGTGGCTGGACCGGATTGAGAAACACTGTGTGGAACATTTTGTGATCCGGCACAACCACGTTGCATGGCAGCTATACTGCTGGACAAACCTGAACGCAGCCCTATGGAAGAGCATGTCATTTATATGAGAGGAGAAAGTAGAAGGTCCTGATCTGTCAGCCATCTATAGATACTGTCCCGTTAGGACAACGGGTGTACATATGCCACAGAGCAAGTTGTTGCACCCTGCTGGGGACCCCCATTTATCAGCCTCAGCAGAGAACCACTAGGGTTATGTTCACACTGCGTTTTGTGAGCCGTATTTTAGCGCATTTAACGCACTGGAGAATGTCCCAAAATCAGCCTCAGACCAGCGTCAAATCTTCCTTCATTGTATATGATGTAAAATGCGCCGCGTTGTTCACACAAAGTGTATTTCACAAGCGGAATTGCCAGCCGTTTTTTGGACACGATTACAGCCATAAAAATAAGTGATGTCAATTCTTGAGGTGTTTTTCGCTCATAAAATCCCCAAAGGAAACAATGGGGATAGGATCTTTCAAAATATGCTTTAAAATATGCTCCCAAAATACATCTCTAATCAGACGTTTTTTGAAGCAGATTTGGAAGCTGATTTTGAAGCGTAAATTTAGGCTACGTCTCCACCGCACTGTTTTACTGTCGTATTTTCAGCACTTTTAGGATTTGAAAAGCGCTGAAAATATGATCGTTTGTGCAGTCCCGTAGGCTACAATAGAAAAGACGAGCTGGAGTCTTCACAGGTCGTCTTTTCTACGACCGTCTTCTGACGCCAGCATATTATACAACATGGTGTATAATACGCCGGCGCTTTTAGTTTTCTCTGCGTCTTCCCATACAATACAATTGTATGGATGACAGCAAAAAAACGAGAAGCGACTGCGGTTTTTGCACAAAACGTGACAGAAAACGGGTTCCTGCATCGGAAAAAAAATGACCGTTTTTGGACGTTTTTTGTTCCGTGCAGTGTAGACCTAGCCTCACACTTAAAACTCTGTGTGAACATACCCTAACAAGCGCTGGTTACCAAATATGCTGGTTGCCAGGCGTCTCAAGATTGAGCTGTCTTCATAGTGGAAATCTTTTTACTACGAGATATGTTTGACCTAACAGAGGTACAACCCATCACAGGAAGATAACATATCGACAGGATATGCCATCATTGTCTGATAGGTATGGGTCCCACCTCTGGAACCCACACATATGTCAGAAATTAGATCCCAAAAGTGTCGGCTGTACTTAGAACTCCCATAGAATAGAATAGAATGGAAAGCCTGGTGCAAGCGTTACCAGCTCTCCATTCTAAGGCCTCGTTCACACGGCTGATTTGTGCACGGATTTCAGCCGTACTGTGCGCCATATATGCGCTGCAGTACACTGAAATCCGTCTCTGTCATTACGGTAATCCACAGTTCTCATAGAGAACTATGGATTCCGTCTCTCCACGCCGCTCGGCGAATCCGCCGGGCAGGGAGAAAGTGACATGCACATTATTTACGGCGTGTACGCACCGTGAATATGTCTATGGGGCTGGCGAGCTGCAGGCTCCCCACCCCCGTAATTACACCGGCAATCAGCCATGTGAACTAGCCCTAAGTCGAACCTTTATGGGGCCCGTTCCAGAGATACGTGCGGATTCCAGAGCTGGGACCCGCACCTATCAGACTTTGATAACAAATCCTATCAATATGCCATCATTGTGCAAGATAGGAACACCCCTTTAATGTCCTGTTAATGCAGGGTTGGGCCTCTGTTAGGTCAAACGAACCTTGAAGACAGCCCCCTCCTAAGATCCCTAAACAGCATATTTGGGAGCTAGCGCTTGTTAGTGGTTCTCTGCTGTGGCTGATAAATGGGGGTCCTGAGCAGGGCCGGACAACTACCTCTGTAGGTTTATAGGTTTTAAAAAAAAACAGCATTTTTACCAGCATTTTTTATCTGCAATTTTGGGGGCAAATAACTGCTCCAGCCAGACTTCAGTTGTAAGTCAATAGTGAATTATAAAACGCACTACCTATATTCCTGTTTCTTTGTGGCATTGTTTCTCACTTTGGGTGTGTTTTTTTACTCTGTTTTTTAATTGCAGCACGCTGTAGGTGTAGCATTTTTAAGTTAGTTTGTGGTGTTTTTCTTCTATAGTCCTCCCTTTTTTGTCCTTAGATAAAAAGACATGTATGTATGTTTCTTGCATTTTTTTAGTGTATAAGAGATATATACGATCATAATAGGCGTTTAATTTTTTTGTTTCCTGGATCCGCTGCAGTACTACGGAATACCTTTTTCACAGTATAATGCATATTGGTGAAGAAGAAACAAAATGTGATGTGAATGGGACCTAAGAAGAAAGATTGCTGCACACTCCAACATGTGCTGTATTACAGAGACATTCTCCCCTATGGCATAATAGAGTATGTTTCTAGGGAAGAATATGGTTCCTCATGGCAGACCCATAGGGCGTTATGTATGAAAACTGTCTAGCAGTAAGACTGTCTTTGTTGCCAATAGCAACTAATCGGAGATCAGCTTTTATTTTATCTCGGAGCAATATATGAAATGAAAGTTGAGCTCTGATTGGTTGCTATGGGCAACAAAGTCAGTTTCATACATAAGGTCCATTGTGTTTGCTGTGCACAGTTTAATAGGCGTCTGTTCACGACATTGCCCAGATTGTTTGTAGACCTAGTTGTATGCGGTCATTATCAGTGCATGGAAATGTGATTTCTGATCAATTTTTTTTTGCAATCCATTCATGGCACTCATCAGGATATTGTAAAAATGTATCCAGACGGATATCACTTTTGTGTCTGGTGTAGAAACTGTACATGTTTTCTTTTTTTTTAAAACTGTATTTTTATTAAAGTTTTCAAAAAGAAACATACAACATCAACCACAGAAACAAAGAATAATTTCTAAGATATATGACATTCACTAGAACCATGACAATGAGTGGTATAAATCAAACAGCAATAACAATTTTCACCACTAACGTGGCTCTTAAGTTTGGAAAACGCTATACTATAAACACATTTATGCACAAAACTGGACAAGACACAAAAGGAAAAAAGAGGTAATACACGGTCTTGCATTAAGAGGAAAAAAAAAAAAAAAGGGTTTGTTCTAATGGTTCAACGCACTAATATATTCTTGAGACCAAGATCCCCTCATCAAGTTGGCTCAGCGTCGTCTCTGATTCATAGATATAACATAAATATCCCACATTGCCCATACTGCTTCAAATTTATCTATAGTATTAGTCTGCAGAGCTGATAATTGTTCCATAACTCTAATATCTGCAATACGTTGAATCAGTTCCATCGACGTCGGGAGATCTCTATGCTTCCAATGCCTAGATATTAAGCATTTTGCTGCTGTGAGAATATGAAGTATAAGCTTCATCGTCTGCTTAAAGACCGGTCTAGGGAGCACATTTAGCAAGCAGTGTACATGTTTTCTATGTAGGCTAAACAAAGTCCAATGAGGACTACGTCTGCCCCATAGATATTTATGGCCCCGTTGTGGGATAAATGATTGTGGTATCCCAATGGGGTGCAACAATTAGATGTGAATGGAGCTTTAAATGTATTCACTTTATTTAAAATGTGTTTATGTGTATGTGATACGAATGTGGTGGGACTTAAAGATATATTCCTACTTTAGACATTGATAGCATTTCCATAGGCATAGGATATGCCATAAATGTCTGAAAGATGCAGATCCCACTTCTGGGACCTGCATATATCTCCAAAGCAGAGGTCCTCCTACCCCTTACCATGAGGGTATACAAAGAATAGCTAGGCCGCATGTACATAGCTTTCTATTTACTTTTATGGGTTATGACCCTACAGAAGTGAATGAAGAGAACCTTGGACATTTACTGTCTGAATGTGGCAATATGGGACCGGTTTGGAAAGGTGAGTCCTTAGAGATGGCACCTGTACCCACGACCTAGGATTGCTGTAACCCTATGTTAAGAAATGAGATAAATGCCTTCTCGACGCTGCAGATGACCCAACCCCCCCTTCACCTCGCCCACGCCCCCCTGGTCTAGGGGTCATCCCATTAACCTACGACCAATTACAGCAAAGATCATGAGGCCATGTTCTGAGAAGGTCAAGGTCTGGTGTCCTTAACCAGATCCTGATCACCAAGTGACTCTAAACTTGTTCACAGGTTTATGCACATCAAGCAGTTAGGGTAAGTTCACACAGTGTATTGCGGAGCATATAGTACGCGTTGCAATATGCCGGGTGTTTTGGAGCGACACACTGATCAGCGCGTCTTTCCAAAGCACGGGGGGGGGGGCATAGACATTCATTGTTAGCGGCGCGTATTCGTCGTTGACATGTCACTTTTCTCCCCCGGCGTACAATACGATCGTATTGTACGTGTGGGGGGACGACGTGTAACCCATAGCTCTCTAGGAGAGCTATGGATTGCCGTAATTGCAGCGTGCATTTCATCGCGTATAATGTGAAATACACGGCGAAATGCGCGCCAAAATAAGCCGTGTGAACATACCCTTAT
This sequence comes from Phyllomedusa bahiana, assembly GCA_025379985.1. Lineage (NCBI taxonomy): Eukaryota > Metazoa > Chordata > Amphibia > Anura > Hylidae > Phyllomedusa > Phyllomedusa bahiana. The sequence continues at coordinate 66,006 of JAODAL010005076.1, forward strand.
GGGTGTGGAGACTGAGCTGTCAGCCAGGCTCTCCAGTGGGAAGGTGGGGATGGTGTATTACCCTCCCTGCCTTTCTGATTGCTGTATACATGGTGCTCAATAAACGCTGTACATACAGATCAGCAAGAAGCATTCAGGCTCCCTGCATTTGTCCATAGCAGTCATGTGATCACCAAGGCTTGGTAACTGCAGGAACTGCTGGGTCTTATCGAACCCAGATCAGCGATGCAGCCAGTACTGGGGGCTTTATTTCCTCTGTAACTAAGGTAAAATATCATCCCAGTTAAAGAGGAATTTAGCAAAAAAGTAAAAATAGCCCCCTAAAAGTCTTTTTCTGACCTTCTGGGGGCACAATATGTAACATTAAAAAACCCACACACACAAAATGAATACAAAAAGACACTGATAACCCAAACCACAGCTCCCCCCCCCCCAAACCCAGCCTCCCTAAATTTCCAACCCTAATAAGGGGACCCGGGGGGGGGGGTAACTTTTTATCCCCCCATATTTTTTAAAAAAAAGGGGTCCGTAAACAAGGAAAAAGGGACCCACCAAGTTTACAACATTTAAAAAATTTATTGGGCCAAACTTTTTTTGGTTTTCAAAAACAAAATGTGAAAAAAAACCACTTTTTAAATTTTCGATTGTTTTCCCTGAATTCTAAAAAAAAAATTTAATCTGATGCAAAAATTACAAAAAATAAAGCATTACGCAAAGGTGAAGAGATTAGTAGAATAACTGAGCACAAGAAAATGTCAAACCTGCATGTAACTAAAAAACAAAAAAATTTAAAAAATGCCTGTCCAGGAAGGGGGGGTAAACAACCCAATCAGTAACTGGTTAAAGAATAGATTCAGATTTCTGTATGTCTCTTGGGAAGGAATGTCTTTTAGGAAGATTTTTTTGGTATACCGTATGTTTCTCTGGCTTACGTTGAAGAATGTTTTCTCCTTTTTATTTGCCTCAAATACTATACATATGACGCTTACTTTTTTTTCTTTACAATAGAAGCCAAGGAGCTGGCCGTATTGTACGTATGTATCTGTCTGAAGTAAAAAAAAATAAACTGAAAATTTTTTCTGCACTAAGGCCTTAGTCACATCATGCTTCTAGCATTCGTTTGTGGTATCTGTCGGGGCAAATATATTCTGAACTGGGCAACATTTGCCCTGTTTACAAAACGGATATGGTTTGTTCATAGGACAATAAAGTGTAGTTGACCATGCTTTTGTGTCTTATGCACAAAGGGCCACATGTATGAAAACTGTCTAGATTTAAGACTTTCTTTGTTGCCCAGAGCAACCAATCAGAGCGCCCCTTTCATTTCATATAGTTCGCTGAAGAAATGAAAGGGGAGCTCTGATTGGTTGCTATGGGCAACAAATAACGTTTTAGACCTAGACAGTTTTAGACAGTTTTCATACATGCCCTCCACAGCGTGTATATTCAGTAAATAAGGGAAACAAAGTCCAATTTGGCTACATTTGCCCTATAGATCTTTATGGTCCCCCTGTTACAGTATCTGTTATGATTTATTTTTGACGGGATCCTGAGACAGTTATGTTTACTGGGGGAAAGAAGCATGGTGTGAATGAGGCCTCACATCTCCTTCTCCGCTATATATACTAAATACAAAACTGAAACATTTGAACTGGGTTAAAATGCAGAGTAAAATGGAAAATCTCCTGATTACCTGGTCCGGAGGAGGCACGAAAAAATTGACAGGTGAAGAAAGAAATAAAGTGTCCTCTGAAAAGAGGATTCATTAAAGGGGTTGTCTCACTACATTGGTTCATCTCACCTCAGTCCTGTTTTCTTGGTTTCACTTTGAATTCAGGGGTGTGTTTACTGGCTTCAACTAGGCTGCAGTAGAAGCCAGGTCAGGATAGCTCAAACAGGTCTGTAGCTATAGCGACCTGAGGAGCTGATGCAGCCCATACAAGAGGGGATATCTCAGAATAGGTAGGATACTGTTAATGGACATACTGTATATTGCAAAGTGACTTGTTTTTGCAAGATCTTAAAAAGCAATCCCTGTAGTGAGATAACTGATATGAAAAGCAAACTTAGAGGATTTGGAAGCTGATTCTGGGTGCAGATTCCGCATCCACAATAAGCATCCAATCCGACTGTAAAGTGACTTACATTATACCCTATGTAATATCAGCGTCGTTGTTCAGATGACGATGATTTTACTTGAGTGTTATCGCAGTATAAAGACCATGCCTACACAGAATTGACCTAGAATTGATATAGGAGGCAAAAATCTGCTTTGGACATTCCACATAATTTCCTCGGTGAAGTTCTGTGCTTGCAAGCACAGAACTGTCAACGAGGAAAGAACGCTTTTTCGGCACTGATAGTGTCAGCGCCAAAATAAACGTAGTGTGAACCTACCTTTAGGCCAGTTCACACAGCTTTTTTTTTTGCTATGTTTGAGGTATGCATCCGGGTGCCGGAAAAACCCCTGAGAAAGACAAAAACTGGTTACGCGTTTTGAATGCAAGTAGCGCTCTTAATCATACCAATCATGATCTTTGTCCCACCGTTTGTCAATTTTTTTTAACTGTTTGAAATAAATTGGAGTTCTATGTTATCGCTGGGACTGCTGGACTTCCAGCTTTCTACTGTGATGTTCACGATTTGCTGGGAGCGTTTTCCATGCAATTATGGAGCGGTTTATTCTGCTGTGCCTGAAGGGTGAGCTTGCTGTTTTTTTTGTTGATGTGCACACAGTTGAGCAGTTGTCCATGGCACAGACATAGCTTAATTGCTATGAAAATTGTTTAATTTGATTTTGGTTGCCATGAGAAAATGTATAGCCATGCTGTGTAATTACATGCACCGTGTGAAGGGTGTGCTGCAGTTTATAGTCTGCTGCGTCACTATATGCAATGTGTGAGGGGTGTGCTGCAGTTTATAGTCTCATGCGTCATTATATGCAGTGTATGAGGGGTGTGCTGCAGTTTATAGTCTGCTGCGTCACTATATGCAATGTGTGAGGGGGGTGCTGCAGTTTATAGTCTGCTGCGTCTTTACTTGCTGTGTATGAGGGGTGTGCTGCAGTTTATAGTCTGCTGCGTCATTACATGCAGTGTATGAGTGTGTGCTCCCAGTTTTAGTCTGCTGGCTTTAATGCATGTATGGGGGGGGTTTTTGCTGCAGTTTATGCCCCTGGTTTCATTACATGCTGTAGGGGGGGTGTGCTCATTTTTTATTCTCTGGTCAATATGCTGATGAGGGGTGTGCGCTTTATAGTCTGCTGTCATTAAGGCATGTAGGGGGGTGTGCTCCCCGTTTATAGTTTTTGCTTTTTTTCATTAATTTTGCGGGGTTTTGTAGGTAATAAAAAGGGGGGTGTGCTGCAGTTTAAAGTTTTTTCCTGCCCAATAATGCAGTAGAGGGGGTGCTGCATTTATAGTCTGCTCTGCCCATAACTGAAATTTTATGAGGGGTGTGCGCTTTTATGTCTGCTCGCAACATCAGTGATAGGGTTTTGCAAAAATTTTATAAAAACTGTTTAGATCCATACTGTCTTTTTTCTCAAAAACCCAATAAAGGGTCCTTTCTTTTTTTTTCAGAGCACTATAGGGAATTAAGGGGAGGTGATTGGTTGCTATGGCAACAAAGAAGGGGTCTAAGACAGACACCAAAAACCCCTTTGCCCTCCCATTTTTGGGAAAAAAAAAAAAAAACCTACAACTCCCATCATGCATTTATTTAATCTATAACATAGGGGATGATGGTAGTTTAGGTTTCCCAACAGCTGGAGGGCCGCAGTTTGAGGATGCCTGGTTTAAGACCTAGGCAGTTTTCATACATGAGGCTCAAAGAGTGTCCGTATAGCATAAATGGTGCAATCCACGGCTCATCTTACTTTAAGGTGAAAGAAAAACTATTTTATTACATACAAAAGTATGTGTTGGGAATTCACTTGGTGTCTTTGCAGTGTATAGCGGCACGTGCTGCTATACGGCGGACAGAGGTGTAACTTGAAGCACCTAGGCCCTAGTGCAAAAACTAAAATGGGCCCCCCAGCTGCCATGTGCCATTTCCAATGCTGGTATCTCCTTATGTGGCATGAGGGCCTGTATGGGCCCCCTCAGCTGTCAGGGCCGTGGTAAGGCGACGCTACCTCTGCACCACCTGTAGCTACGCCCCTGACAGCGGATGTTTTAGAAGTATGCACTGCCAGCGTGTGCCGCTTCCATAGGCTTTCACTTTCCATGGCGCATAAGTACTGGGAAGAAGTGACATGTCACTTCTTTCTCTTGGCACTGCATCATTACATGCGCTGTGTATGAGGATTGCGGCAGTTTATAGACATTCAGGCGTCATTACATGCGCTGTGTATGATGATTGCGGCCGTTTATGGTCATTCTGCATCATTACATGCGCTTTGTATGAGGATTGCGGCAGTTTATGACATTCTGCGTCATTACATGCGCTGTGTATGAGGATTGCAGCAGTTTATGGTCATTCTGCGTCATTACATGCGCTGTGTATGAGGATTGCGGCAGTTTATGGTCATTCTGCGTCATTACATGCGCTGTGTATGAGGATTGCGGCAGTTTATAGTCATTCTGCGTCATTACATGCGCTGTGTATGAGGATTGCGGCAGTTTATAGTCATTCTGTGTCATTCCATGCGCTGTGTATGAGATTGCTGGCGAGTTTTATGGTCATCTCTGTTCATTACAATGCGCTGTGTATGAGGATTGCGGCAGTTCATAGTCATTCTGCGTCATTACATGCGCATTGTATGCGAGGATTGGCGCAGTTTTTATGGTTAAGCAGCGTCATACATGCACTGTTTATGAGGAATGCTGCAGTTATGACATTCTGCATCATTACATGCGCTGTTTATGAGGATTGCGGCAGTTTATGGTCATTCTGCATCATTACATGCGCTGTGTATGAGGATTGCGGCAGTTTATGGTCATTCTGCATCATTACATGCACTGTGTATGAGAATGCTGCAGAATTTATAGTCATTCTGCCAGTCATTACATGCCCCTGTGTAATGATGATATGTTGCAGTATATGGTCATCTATGTGTCATTACAATGTTTTGTGTATGAGGTTGCGGCAGTTTATGACATTCTGCTCTTACCATGCGCTTTGTATGAGGATTTGCGCTTTTATGGTCATTCTGCGTCAGTTAACATGCGCTGTGTAATGAGATTGCGCCAGTTTATGACATTCTGTGTCATTACATGCGCTGTGTATGAGGATTGCGGCAGTTTATGGTCATTCTGCATCATGTACAATGTCGCTATGTATGAGGATTGAGCGGCTGTTAATGACATTCTGCATCATTATATGCGCTGTGTATGAGGATTGCCGCAGTTTATAGTCATTCTGCGTCATTACATGCGCTGTGTATGAGGAGTGCGGCAGTTTATGGTCATTCTGCGTCATTACATGCGCTGTGTATGAGGATTGCGGCAGTTTATGGTCATTCTGCGTCATTACATGCGCTATGTATGAGGATTGCGGCAGTTTATGACATTCTGCGTCATTACGTGCGCTGTGTATGAAGATTGCGGCAGTTTATTGTCATTCTGCGTCATTACATACGCTGTGTATGAGGATTGCGGCAGTTTATAGTCATTCTGCGTCATTACATGCGCTGTGTATGAGGATTGCGGCAGTTTATATTCATTCTGTGTCATTACATGCGCTGTGTATGAGGATTGCGGCAGTTTATGGTCATTCTGTGTCATTACATGCGCTGTGTATGAGGATTGCCCATGATTTATAGTCAATCAGTGTCATTAACATGCGCTGTGTATGAGGATTGTGCGGCATTTATACATTCTGGGTCCATTACATCCGCTGTGTAATGAGGATTGCGGCAGTTTATGACATTCTGCGTCATTACATGCGCTGTGTATGAGGATTGCAGCAGTTTATGGTCATTCTGCATCATTACATGCACTGTGTATGAGTATTGCAGCAGTTTATGGTCATTCTGCATCATTACATCCGCTGTGTATGAGGATTGCGGCAGTTCATAGTCATTCTGCGTCATTACATGCGCTGTGAATGAGATTGCGCAGTATTATGGTCATTCTAGCTGTCATTACACCGCAGCTATGAGCGATTGCGGCAGTTCATAGTCATTCTGCGTCATTACATGCGCTGTGTATGAAGATTGCGGCAGTTTATGACATTCTGCATCATTATATGCGCTGTGTATGAGGATTGCGGCAGTTTATGACATTCTGGTCGCGTCGTATATAGCCCCTGTGTATGAAGGATTGCAGCAGTTATGATCATTCTGCGTAATTACAATGCCCTCGTGGTAATGAGTATAGCAGCGTTTTATGGTCAAATTTTCTGTCGTTCATTACATCCGCTGTGTATGAGGATTGCGGCAGTTCATAGTCATTCTGCGTCATTACATGCTGTGTATGAAGATTGCGGCAGTTCATAGTCATTCTGCGTCATTACATGCGCTGTGTATGAGGATTGCGGCAGTTTGTGGTCATTCTTTCCTGCATCATTACATCCGCTGTTGTTAATGAGGAATTGCTGCATTATATAGTCATGTCTGCGTCATTACAATGCGCGGTTGTATGAGGCTTGGGGCAGTTTATGGTCCATTCTGCGTCATTACATGCTCTGAGTAATGAGGTTGCGGCGTTTATGTCATTCTGCATCAATTACATCCTGTGTATGGGATGCGGGTTAGGTCATTCTGGTCATTACATGCGTTGTGAGAGGGGCCCATTTTAATGGTCATTCTGCTCATTACAGGCTTTATGGGTTTGGGCAGTTTTATGGTCATTCTGCTAAATACATGGCTGTTATGGGATTGCGCATTTTTTATGGTCATTCTGGTCTTTAAATTTCGCTGTGTATGAGGATGGCGGGAGTTTATGGTCATTCTGCGTCATTACATGCGCATTGTATGAAGATTGCGTCAGTTCACCTCACAGTTACCCACTGGCCCGTTGACTTTGTGTCATTTTTCCAAAACAAACGGGTTGGGGTATGGGGCTCGGGGCCGGCCAAATTGTTACTTTCTTAACAATGACTTGCCATTGGCCCGTGTGCGGGGATACAAGCTGGCAGCCTCCCGCCTCACCCCATAGAGGCAGCTGCGGTGACAGGAGCACCTAGGTTACAGGGGGGCCCTCCCTCAGTACCCGCCGCCCCCGTTCAACGACGGTTGGTGATAGGATCCCAGCGTCGGGGACTTTCGGCCGCGGCTGGAACCCCTGCTCGAGTTCGACCCCCTCGGACCCCGAAATGTACCCGCTGCCGCAACCACGGCATCCTGGTACCAGTGCGGGGTCACTCCGGCCGCTGCGGGTGGAAACTCTGCAACTGCCCCAAATGTGCCCTCATCACCGAGAGACATAAGATTGTGGCGGCGCAAAAACTTCTCCGCAAGCCCGAAGAGCCGGCCCCCAAGGACGGACGTGGGAAAGCCGGCCTCCCGAGAGAAGCGGGGCCACCGTGCAGAGCCTATGGCAGGAGAACACGGGTATAGACCTTGCAGAGTAGTGACGTGATGGCTTAGGCGGGGCATGATGTCACTGCGAGTGTTTAGGGAGCGGGCTGTGACGTCATTAGGATGGGGGACGGTTCCTTATTGTGTTGTAGTAACGGTCGCATCGAAAACAGTTTTGTACCGGGCCCCTGTTTAACGGATTGGCCCAAAAATAACATGGGCGGGGACCCAAACCTACAAGGGCCACATGTATGAAACTGTTTAGGTCTAAACACACTCTTTTGCCCATAGTAACCTATCGGCAAAAAGTGAGTTTTAGACCAAAGGGGGGTTGATACAGGGGCCCTCCTAGTGTATGGGAGGGCCTGTTGTGGTGTCAATTGAGCTGGGTCTTTTGCCTAGCAACAAGCCATGACTACTCGGGTGCATATAACCCAAATGGGGAGGGGGGTCTCAAACCATGTTCCCGTCTCGGGCGCAGTTCACATGGCGTTTTCCGCACGGCAAGGGCTTTCAGTCGGATTTTCAGACAGTTTTTGAATCTGCAAACCGACTGTGAACCATCTGCATAGACTTTAGTAGAAAATCCGGCAGTAGTTCACACTGAAAAGATTTCTGCGGGAGGGTTTTTTTACACTCTGGTGTTTTGAAAAACTCAGAACATGTTTATTCTTCCGCCTGGTTTTCGGACAGAGCATGAACTGTTCAATGTGAAGGGGGACGGCTGAATCCGCAAATCGTGGCCAGAAATCGCCCCACTTTACATAAAAAAAAAAGACAAAATACCGGTTGGATAATCTGACCGGTATTTAGCCCTTTCTGTTGACACCCCTTAAAAATTTCGTTAAAACGTTTGCACAGATATTTAAGGCATGTCCCCAGGAAAAAGGGTTTTCGGCCTTTTTTTCACCCGGTTTGTGGTTTTTGCGCCCCGCCTAAAAACGCCGAAAAAAAATTGCTTAGGGAAAACCCGTGCAGCAGTCCCCACTGCACGGGGTTTTTGCGTCCGGCTTTTTTTATTCCTTTTGGTTTCCGGGCGGGAAAATTTTAACAATTCAAAGGAGGGGGAGGCTGTTCTCCGCCCTCTCGGAGAAAAGCCCCCCCCCCCGGCTTGGGGAAGCCGCAAAAACCAAAAAATACCGGCCGGGAAACGGCCGGGATTTTTTCCCCGCCCTGGGATCGCCCCTTAGGGTGCTTTACACGGAGCGTTTTTTGAGGGTTTTGACTTGTTTTTTGGGGGCGTTGTTTTTTCAAAAAAACCACAAAACCAAAAAAAAAAACCCCGTGTAAATGCCCCTAAGGGCTTGTCCCCCCCCGGGGGCGTTTTTTTTAGCCATTCTCATTTTTCAAAAACCGCTGAAAAACTTTTACACGGACCTTAAAGGAAAATCCTTTACGGCCCCAGCACGGGTTTTTTGCCCCCCTTTTTTTCAACATCGGCGGTCCGAGAAACATAGATCATGTTCATTCTTCCGTCCGGTTTTCTTGGCGGCCGTGTGCATGGCACAAAAACAGGACAAATACCGGTCGGATAAACAAATACAAATAGCGGTTGGCCCCTAAGGGCTTGTTCACACAATGTATGCGGCATACGTACCGCCGCAGACATTGTTGTCTTTTTGGGAGCCCGCGCTAATACGGGGCCCGCGTACTCCCATGGCCGGGGGGGGGGGGGGGGGGGGGGGGGGGGGTGCGGGCCCCATAACATACATTACTCACAGCGCATATTCCCTGCGAAAACTTGACATGTCAATTATCTCCCCGTGCATACAATAAGATCATATTGTACGAGCGGGCAGAGTAGGCGTAATCCATCGTTCTCTATGAGAACTAATGATTACCGTAATTTCGCCGCGCATCTCGCCCGTATTAGAGACACAGAATGGCGAAATGCGCAACAAAATTACACCGTGTGAACATACCCTATGGCTTCGTTCACACGGCAATAATTGTGGGACGTATTTCGCTTGCAATTATGCCGCGGGGCAGGGGGGCCGGCAGCCCACCGGCCCCATGGATATTCATTATTCGCAGCGCGTATCCCGTCGGGATAATGTGCATGTCACTTTCTCCCCGCTCGCCGTATTGTACGAGCGGAGAGAGGAGACGGAATCCATAGTTCTCTATGAGATCTGTGGATTACCGTAATGACTGGGACGTTTTAAACCCCGCATTTAGCGCAGTACGGCGTAACATACGGGGTGAAATACGTCCCATTTTAAGCCGTGTGAACATAGCCAAAGGCCATGTCCACACGGCAGCGGCCAAAACACGACCTGAAAACCAAATCTTAGAAACGTTCATAAAACTGAGCTTTTTGTCCACTGCCTGTCAAAAGCTGCTGAAAAAAAAGTCAGTTTTTTGGCGCGTTTTTGATGTTTTTTGTTTGCAGAAATGCACAGCAGTAGATTTGCTATGTATTTCGACATAAAATGTCCTGACTCCAATAGTAAATTTTCTGCCCTGCTCTGATGTTTTTTTGCAACATGTTTCAAAAAACAACCGGCAAATAAAACAAGCAGAAAAAAAGACGTTCAGTGGAGACAACAGAACACTTTTACTATACAAGTCTATGGGACCTCTTTAGGCCTCGTTCACACGGCTTAAAATTGGACGTATTTCAGTCCGTGATTACGCGCCGAAGTGCGCAAATTACGGCTGGAATCCGTCCCAGTCATTACGGTAATCCACAGCTCTCATAGAGAACTATGGATTACGTCTCCTCTCCCTGCTCGGCGAATACGCCGGGCGGGGAGATAATTAACAGGTCACTTTCTACCGGCGTATACGCGCCGCTAGCAGTGATTTGTCTAGGGGCCCGGGCGAAGTGCCGGCCCCCCGCTCCCTCCCCCGGCCACCCCGGCCCCGTAAATTGCGGGTCGTAATTACGTCCCGCAGTTAAGCCGTGTGAACCTAGCCTTACACTAGACAGTTTTCATACATGAGGCCCAAAGTTTGTCCTTATACCATAAATAGTGTCATTCACGGCACACCTCAGGAAAAGTTTATAGAAAAGCAATTTTTATTACATACAAAAGTATGTTATGGGCAATTCACACAGCGTCTTTGCAGCATATAGCGGCGCGCACAGCATGAGCGCATACTGTATGCGCCGCAATACATCGTGTGAACGTACCCTTACCGTATTTGCGGGCTGTACTTTGTACGTATTGCAGCGCAATTACGCCCCAAAATACGGCCCACAAAGACACCATGTGAACGTAGCCTGATGGTGCTTTCACATGGTGCGTTTTTTGATACCTTTTTTCGGATGCGTTTTTTGTGTAGAAAGGTACAGCAATTAATGCTATACATTACTGCACAAAAACGCATTCAAAAACATTTTTCAATGTTTTGCTTTGATACATTTTGAAGTAGATGTGTAAATCATGATAAACGTGCACAAGCGTCTACATTTCTATGTATTCGACATGTTATTTAAAACCTAACTGTGGCATAAGTTCAGGACTGGGACAAGGTATTTGGGCAAATAAGGCAATAGCACCCCCCTTCAATGGAAAATTCAACCTACTCCATCCTTCTTTGTGTCCCCTTCCTGCCTGGAGTGACGTGGAGCCCTAGGAGGTCGCTTACTCGTCGCCCCGGCCCTGCACACGTTTCTATACACTTACATCCATTTATATTCTGAGAAAATGTATTTTTTTTTTTGGACTATTTAAAAAATGGAAAAAACGTATGCAAACATACCATATACATTTACATTTGCACATGTCAGTCATAGACATCAATGTTAAAATAGACGTATGCAAACATATGCCTTATTTTGCAAGACACAAAAGAGTGGTAAGGTGGGGGTCACCTGGCATTTTGCTGATACGTTAAACGTATATGTTTGGATTGAACAAAACTGTATCCAAACGCATAGCTTGACGTATTCATTTAGTACAATGATAGAAACGCATCTTCAATAGTGCATTCTTTTGACTCCCTTTTACTGTTTTTTAAACGCATCCACGTGTCTTGCAAAAAAATGCAAAAGTTTGCATACTTTTTTTTTCACATCAAAGTCTATGACTGACAAACACATCTACGCTTGCATACGTTTAACACATCCTTTTTTTTTTTACATGTTTTTATCTACATCATATGATTTTATTGACAAAAATGTTTTAAAAAAAAGTCTACACTTTCTAAGTGCATAAACAGATGCAATGTAGACAAATGTATGCCATGTTTATGTTTTAAATAACGGTGACGTATACGTAGATATGCAGACATTTGAGCACGTTTATCATGGTCTATGTCTCTACTCCAAAACGTATCCAAGCATAACATTGAAAAAATGCGGTGTGCTCAGGAGCCCGTGTGTGGTAGTCACCTGTGACCGGAATGTGGGGTTCCTAGCAACAGTTTCATACGCCTGGCTGATGGTGTTTTCACTTAAATTTTGCTGCATAAAACTCGATAAAACTGTTGTGCCACTATAGACATTTATTAGAAAAAATGGTACTGCACACCTAATAGGTGGGGCGACATGTCAGAAAAGAGGCGCCGCCATGCTAGTTTTAGGCCTCGTTCACACGGCTTATTTGGGCGCTGATTAGAGCCATACTGCGCGCCGTATTTGCGCTGCAATACGGCTGAAATACGTCCCAGTCATTACGGTAATCCACAGTTCTCATAGAGAACTATGGAGTCCGTCTCCTCTCCCCGCTCGCCGTATTTCGCGAGCGGGAAGAAAGCGGGAACATGCACATTATCCTGGCGGGATACGCGCCGTGGATCATGCCAGGCTAGGGGGCCGGCGATCTGCCGTCCCCCCGCCCCCGTACACACGCCATAATTACGGGCAAAATCCGTCCCGCAATTACGGCGTGAATAAGCCGTCTGAAAATAGCCTTACAGAGCTATCACTTGTCACAGGCACAAGTAGGAATCCAGCCTAAGGCCATGTTCACACGGCTTATTCTGGGACGTAATTCAGTCTGTAATTACGCGCCGGAGTGCGCCAATTACGGGCTGAATCCGTCCCAGTAACTACGGTAATGCACAGTTCTCATAGAGAACTATGGATTACGTCTCCTCTCCCCGCTCGGCGAATACGCCGAGGGGGGAGATAAATGACAGGTCACTTTCTAGTGGCGTATACGCGCCGCTAGCAATGACTGTCTATGGGCCGGCGAAGTGCCGGCCCCCGCTTTTCTTCCCCGCCCCCCGCCCCCCAGCCACACGGCGTAATTGCGGGGCAGAATTACGCCCCGCAGTTAAGCCGTGTGAACATAGCCTTAGGGTACGTTTCACGGCTGCACTGAAAATTTCAATTTTTTGCTGTAGTTGCGCTTACCGCAGCATCTATGTGGTTAAATGGCGGTTGCCCGCTGGTATGGCCCTCCATACCTCGTTAACACTGCAGCGTAAACTTATGACGCAGGGTGTTAAGGGGTTAATGCATGTTTTACGCACCTACAGTGTCACATTGTGTTTTTATTGGAAAACATGTAAAAAAAAATCTAAGAAAAAAGCCTGTGTAAAAGCATACACAAATTACACGTATTTTTCCCTAGATAAAGGCATATTTTAAAACACACTTAGGGCCTCATGTACGAAAACTCTCTAGGTCTTTCTTTGTTGCCCATAGCAACCAATCAGAGCTCCCCTTTCATTTCATACAGTGCTCTGGAGAAATGAAAGGGGAGCTCTGATTGGTTGCTATGGGCAACAAGAAAAGTCTTAGACAAAGACAGTTTTCATACATGTCCCCCATAAAACACACAGTTGTGCACCAAGAAAGACAAGTCGTTTTTAATGTATATATTACCACACATTTTTTAAAACTACATGTAAAAAAAAGTACCATGGGCCCAATGATTTGTTTTCCAACAGAAAGCGGTGGAACACCAGGGGCCTTATGTATGAAAACTGTCTAGCAGTAAGACTGTCTTTGTTGCCCATAGTAACCAATCAGCTCATAGCAACCAGTCAGAGCTCAGCTTTTATTTTTCGACAGCACTATATGAAGTAAAAACTGAGCTCTGACTGGTTGTTAGGGGCAACAAAGAAAGTCTTAGGCTATGTTCACACGGCTTAAAATGGCGCGTATTTCGGTCCGTAATTACACGCCGAAGTGCGCCAATTACGGGCCGAAAACGGCCCATTCATTACGGTAATCCCCAGTTCTCATAGAGAACTATGGATACGTCTCCTCTCCCTGCTCAGCGAATCCGCCGGCGGGGAGATAAATTGCAGGTAATTTTCTAGCGCCGACATGCCCCGTAGTAATGAAAGTCTTGGGCCCGGGGGTTTGTGGCCCCCCGCTAAAACTCCCCCCCCCGCCCACACAGCGAATTGGGGGTAATTAAGCCCCGCAAATAAGCCTTGAAAATTAGTTGACCTAGGATTTTTTTAAATACCCTAATTTAATTTACAAAAAAACAATATTCCATAAACACCAAACATTTTAATTTTTTTTTTCCCAATTTTTTTATTTGCCAAAAATGCATTAAGAAAGGTATAAAAAGAAAAAAACCTGTAAAAATGCATGAAAAAACAGAAGTGGATTACACACAAATGACCTTATGTGTGAAAATGTCTCAGTAAACGTCTTTTTCCCCCTAGCAACCAACAGAGCCATAGCAACCAATCAGAGCTCATTTTTTTTTTCCAAGCATTTTAAATGGAATGAAACCTACTCGTTTGGGGTTGCTAGTGTAAAAAAGACAAATTCTTACTCCAGCAGTTTTAAACAAAAGGGCCCATATTTTTAGTACACCTTTTATGCTGTGTTAAGCTTGCCTTAAAGGGGTATTCCCACCATAGACTGGGACCTGCACCTGTTTTGAGAACGAGCCCCAAAACTTCTCAGTTTTAATGGGAGAGGGGTGGAGCTTTTCCCAAAGAAGACAATGGGGGTCCGGTATAGCCAACGGCGTGCCCGGGCTGTTTTGGAAGGGCAGGGCCTGTCAAATTTGGGGGTCTTCAGTGTTGGAGCGGAGACAGCCCTTTTTTAAGGGAGACAGGTCCTTGGCAGGGGACCCCGGGCCCTTTTTGGGGTTTAGGGCAAGTGTATCTGTGGGAGAGAACGAGGCTGTGGAGCTGCTCAGCCAAGCTTCTGACTCCAACTCCTTCAGAAATGGCTCATGTGTAATAGATATTAATAACAAACTTACTAAAGTAACTGTAACATCAGTCTTTGTTGATAATTCAGGACTTTATGCTAATAGAACCAAACATATATGATTTACATTGCTAAACTGTCCTGAATTTCTGTCAAATTAAATAAGTAATAAACTGGAAATGTAATAAATCATTATACAATATTTTTAATATGCCTAGGGCTGACTGGGAGGAGGAAAGGTACAAAGCACCGTTTCACATTTATTTAGACACTACAATCGCTGTGGCATCTAAAGTGTTAGGCCCCGTTCACACGGCTTATTCCCGACGGATTTGTGAGCCGTATTGAGCGCACAAATCCGCCGTGAATAAGGGGCGGGACGGGGGGCCGCCGCTCCCGGCCCCATAGACGATGCATTGTTTACGGCGCGTCCGCGCCGTAAATAATGTGCATGTCACTTTCTCCCCCCGCGGCGGATTTGCCGAGCGGGGAGGAGCGACGGAATCCACTGTTCTCTATGAGAGCAGTGGATTACCGTAATTGCTGCCGCGGATTGGCGCCGTACTGCAGCGCAAATCCGGCGTGCAGTACGGCGCCAATCCGCGGCAGAATAAGCCTTGTGAACGGGGCCTTAACCTCAGGGATCGGAACCAGCTCTGTTCCCTACTGTTATCGACTATTGTCGGCTGTAATATACAGTCACCACCCATCGCGTGTGGTGATTAAATGTTCACACGGCGTCTTTTAGATGCGTGTTTGGATCCGTGTTTCGGAACCAAAAGGGACCCAAACACGCATCTAACAATGTGCAGTGTGATTTACATTGCTTTCAATGTAAAACATGCAATAGTGTTCAGACGAGTGGTCGGCGATGTGTGTTTTGCATGTGTCTTTCTGATCTGTGCAAAGAATTGACGTCAATTCTTGATCCATTTTATGCAGTAGACGCCCTATAGGGTGTGCTTCTGCTGCACAGAAAACGCATCCAAACATGCAGCACATTTTAGGGCCGTTCACACGGCTGATTCTGGGACTGATTCCAGCCGTATTGCTGCCCATATTGCGGCTCCAATGACTGCTAGGAATCCGTCCCAGGCATTAAAATCGGTAAATCCACAGCTCTCATAGAGAACTATGGATTCCGACCTCTCCTATCCCCCAGCGCTCGGGTGGGGAGAGAAGTGACATGTACAATATCGCCCGCAGGATAATGAAAGTCTATGGGGCCGGCGGGCAGCGCCTCCTCCCCTTATTCAAGCTGTAATTGCGGGTGAAATCCGTCCCGCAATTACGGCTTGAATAAGCCATGTGAACCGGGCCTTTGGGTGCCTGTTGGATGCGTTTTATTCAGCACTTTTGAATACGTTGTCACTCAGAAACATGTATTCAAAAGCTCTGTGCAAAACATATCCAAAAACGCATCCAAAGTGTGCTGCATGTTTGGATGCGTTTTTGCTGCTCAAGAAACGAACCCTATAGTTTTAAATAGGGCGTCTGTTGCGTAAAATGGATCAAGAATTGACGTAAATTCTTTGAACAGATCAGAAAGACGCATGCAAAACACACATCGGAGATAAACGTCCGTTTCTGAAACGCCGATGTTGTTGTTTTTACATTGAAAGCAATGTAAATCACACTGTACACTGTTAGATGCATGTTTGGGTTCGTTTAGGGTCCGACACACGGATCCAAACACGCATCTGAAAATGGCGTGTGAACATCCCCTTAGTCCTCTGTCCTTCTCTTTGCGCAGTGAGGAAGACTTTTGAACGAAGCAGTGGCCGAACATGTGCACTGCTGCTCCATTGAAAGTCCTTGGGACCAATGGAAATATGGATCAAGAGTGGCCAAATGATGGCACAACTACTTTCACCACTTCCTGATATCCGGTCATAAAATATGAATCTAAGTTGTTTTCCTGCCTTGGACATTCAGCAACGTTTCCTCCTCTGAATTCTGTGCTTACAAGTGCGGAATTTCTGACGAGAAAACAAAGCTGATTCCGCGCTCACATTTTCAGCACCGAATTACCACTATTTGAACGTACCCTAATAGGCAATGTTCCACATCGCTTATTGCGGGAACGTAAATTACGCCCCGCAATTACGCCTTGGTGGACTGGTGGCGGGGCGGAGCTGGGGAGTAAGCAGGGTGGCCGGCACTCGCCGTCCCATAGACTGTCCCTGCTAGCGGCGCCGTAAGACGCCGCTATAAAGTTGACAAGTGAATATCTCCCCGACCCGGCAGGCTTCGCCGGGCGGGAGAGGAGACGTAATCCATATTTCCTCTATGAGAACTGTGAATTACCGTAATGAATAGGGGCCGTTTTCGGCCCGTTAAATGTCGCACTTCGGCGCATAATTACAGACCGAAATACGGCCCATTTTCAGCCGTGTGAACATGCCTTAACACGTCGTCCTTCAAAATAGGGGATCATAATGAATGCAGTTTTTGCATGAAGATCTGCATATAAAAGGCTTTAAGTTTGAAAACAGTCTGATAGTAAGACTGTCTTTGTTGCCCATAGCAACCAGAGCTCATCTTTTATTTTTCCAGAGCACTATAAGAAATGAAAATTGAGCTCAGATCGGTTGCTATGGGCTCGGAGTGTTTGCTATGGGCAATAAAGACCTTCTTAGGCCATGTTCACACGGCTTAAAATGGGCCGTATTTCGGTCCGTAATTACGCGCCGGAGTGCGCAAATTACGGGCTGAAAACGGCCCATTCATTATGGTAATCCACAGTTCTCATAGATAACTATGGAATTACGTCTCCACTTCCTTCTCGGAGAAATCCCGCCGAGGGGAATAAGTGACATGTTAATTACTAGCGGCGTATACACACGCTGGGTAATGCAAGTCTATGGGCCGGATGAAGGTGCCGGGGCCCCCTGCTCACTCGACTCCCCCCGCTCGCTGTCCCGCCCCGAACTCCGTCCCACACGCGTATTTGCGGGGCGTAATTACATCCCGCAGTTAAGCCGTGTGAACATAGCCTTAATGCTAGACAGTTTTCATAAATGAGGCCTTGTATGTTTAAATAATACAAAAAAGTACATGTCACCCCCACAATTGCAGCAAAAAAAACCCCAAAAAACTAGTACCATAGTCATGTAAGGGTCTGCATCTGCGTAGCTGACAATGCTGTAATGTGTTGTAACCAATAAGATTGGTTTTGGGATGTAAAAAGTTTCCTATTACTGTTGTGGCACGTGGCAATCATTTCACCATATTCTTGTTTTAGATTTAAAAAGAAAGAAAATGTCTCCATCCAGGATTTCATCCTTTGAAGCTGTAAAAAGAAGTGCAACCACAATATTGACAGGTACTTACACATCTCCTGAGCTGAAAGAAGCTTTTTCTTCAAGGGGTTGTCTCACTACAAAGATTAGCTTTCAACATGTAGGGAAGACTTTTTCCTAATACATTGCTTTGTCTGTTTTGCTTTGCTGATAAGGTAAGAGATTGTATCTGCTCTGAATGCACACAGGTTTCTCTGGCTACCCCCCTGCTCTCACTTGCTTTCTCTCCTGTTTGACTTATCTTATAGCAGGGACTAATGTCACCACAGGTGAGCACACAGAAGTGCCGGCATCTTGAAAACAGAATGGGGCACATTTATCAATAGTGTCTAGTCTAACTTTACGTTGTCTAAGGCTAGGTTCACACGGAGTAATACAGTACAGTACGCCCCGCAATTACGCGGGTGTTCGGCGCGTACTCCCAGGGGGTGGGGGTGGGGGCACCTACCGGCCCCATAGACAGATCCATTACTACGCGTGAATTTGCCGCTAGGTAAATTGACATGTCCTTTTTCTCCCCCACGCTGCGTGTACGCAGCCCAGGGAGAGGAGGCGTAATCCATAGTTCTGTATGAGAACTGTGGGTTACCATAATGACTGGGGCGCATTTCGCCCGTATTTGAGTGCAGTTCGGCGCAAAATATGGACCGAAATGCGCCCCATTTGACCCCGTGTGAACCTAGCCTAAGAGTTAGACAGTCTTACAATGCGCCACATTTATCATAGTGTCGATAAAGGTGGTGCAGGTAGAACTGTCTAGTCTAACCCCGTACCACAATTAAGTTGGCTTACTTTTACGCCAGAATCTGCGACCAATTTTTTGTTGCATTTAAGACACGCCCCTTTCTGTGAAACCACACCCCTTTGTCGGACGAGGCACTGAAGCGCCTGAAACTGTCTAAAACACATAGTAAATGTGGCAAAAAGCTTGTGAGACATTATTTTTGGTGCAAATTGAGCCAGAATTCTGGCGCAACTGCCTTGATAAATCTGCCCAAATGTATTATCGCTAACAAACAAAGTATAGTAATTATTTTTGAGCGTTTGCTTGGAGCTCTGAAGTTCTCTGCAATATAAACAACATCTCCTGCTCTTATATCGGTGCAATTAGAAGAGATGTGAATACAGAGCTGATATGCTAATCACTGCTATAGAACCACCCACAGCCTACCCAGGAAGAGACAGGATGCATGAATCTGAAGCTGTTTTTGGTTCTGTAAAACAACCCTTTAAGGAACAAATTTCTCACTATGTGAGTTAGGACTTAAAGGGCTTTTTGTTATCAGAAATATGCTGCTTAATCCCCAAGAAAATACAAAAATATATACTAAGATTTGGACTGGTGTTCATTCCAGTGATGCCCCGCCCTCTGTCCAGGTCTTCTGATGTCTTCCAGTTCTGTCCCAGTAGATTGGCCTCTGATTGGTTGCAGCAGTCACGTGACACTGTTCAATGTCACCATTCGGATCCTTCACTTCTGAACAGTACCTCTGCAGCTGTGACGCTTTGGCTGTGGTCCGAATGATGCAGCGCGCCTCTGGGACCTGCCCCTTTCTTGTGAGGGGCAGTCTCTTTATCACTTTACCTTGTTCATGTCATGGTTGCATCGGAGAGGTGGTCACAGATACGTGAATCTCTCTGTATCAGTTCTGAGAACAGCTTGGTAAGTGTGCAGCAGTATGTGACCGAAATACATTCCCTGTGAAGCTGATGTACCACAGGAAGAGTGTCTGTGTGGATGTAGAAGGGGGTGGGGTGTAAGAAAAAAATGCTTCAGTAACTTGCCCAAAGCTAACAACATGCTCAGTTGTTACTTAAAGCCACAGGAACCAGTTTTACCTGCAAAATCCCTTTAAAATTAAAAATTCTGGTTTTAATGGTATTTGTGCAAAATGTAGTGACCTCATTGTGCACAATGGGAATAGGATTTCAGGACTGTGATAACCCAGTATCAATGGCAAGAAACTTTCCTGACTGGATTTAAACTGTTCAGGGCTCTCTGGCCTTATAATGGACCCCACAAATCTGAGCTGAATCATTTTACAACAGACAGTGACGGCTACTGCCCAAACCCTAATGACTCTTTTTGGGATTTGTACCTGATGTTTTACTGGAAAATATGATGTTGCACACACAACTGTATTTAAAGGGGTTTTGCCACGATGTAATGTTGATGTGGGATCCTCCAAAATGGGTAATTTAATCACTTTTCTAATATAATGTCATTACAAAAAGTGAATTCCTGTGAGAGCTAAGCATTGCTCAGTCCCCCGTAGTTTCCTGACAGTTTACATAGACACGACCACAGTACACTGACAGGAGCTGATCTGGCTGCGCTTGCCATGTTTTCACTTCTTATCTGATAACGGGAACAAGAAGGAGCTGCAAGGGGATTGGTTAGGAAATGCAGTGTATATGCTGCTGCTGTATAGAAGAATCACATTGGTTTATAATGTAATTATTTGAGTAAACTTGCCAGACCTCCCTGCTCCTTCGCTCTCTGCTCACCCCTCCTCCCTCTCCCCCGACTCAGCATGCTTTGTTTATCTTCTCTCCTGAGCAGATAAGAGTTAAGGAACTCACTTCGTGGCAAAACCCCTTTAATCTATCAACAGAGACGCGGAGAATAACAGAGCACATTTACTAATTCTGTCTTATACTTAGATGGTGTTAAAGGGGTAAAGGAGTTTAATGATTTCATAGAACACTAAAAACAGCATTTATATTGAAAAGTAAAGGTATTCCACTTCCTTCATCTGTTTCTTTTACCTCCTCATTCATCTACTAGACTATCTAAAATTATACAATCTAGACCCCTATAAATTACCACTACATACCTAGATGATACAGCAGTACTGTGTAACTATCCGTCAGTGAGTAAATCGCCCCCCGATAAAGGACTGCTCCGCTTTTTGACAGATAATATCACTATATACGTGTATAACACCTTAAATCCCAGCTATCCCGACGCGTTTCCGTACAGTTTTTTAAGGGTTCATCAGGGGATTCAAAAAACTCGCGCTGTGGAAAAAGAATGAACGCTATATACAACGCATATACAACCTATCATGAATACATATAGCCTCCTATTTTTCAAATTTAATAGGAGACTAAATGATACATTAGCTTAGATGGCTGTCAGGTATAAGAATGATACTCCCCCAGCTCCTTTGGTATGCCTGGCACCCAGGATAAGAGGAGCTGCGGAGAGTTTCATTCTTATACCTGACAGGCATCTAACTAAGTAAATCAGTTCTCCCTAATAAATTTGAATAGGGGAGGTAAATGTATTCAAGATAGGTTGATATGCGTTGTATATAGCGTATTCCATTTTTTTTTTTTTTTTCAACAGCGAGAGTTTTTGAATCCCCTGATGAACCCTAAAACTGTACGGAGGGCAACGCGTCGGGATAGCTGGGATTTAAGGTTTATACACGTATATAGTGATATTATCTGTCACAAATAGCGGAGCCGTCCTTTATCGGGGCGATACTCCACTGACGGATAGTACACAGTATGCTGTATCCACTAGGAATGTAGTGGTATTTAGAGGGTCTAGATTGTAATAATTTTTAGATAGTCTAGTAAAAGTTATATTTTAACAGGAATTATAATTTGCAGTGATATAAATGGTTTAAATCCTCTGTTCATATAGAATTTGCAGAATTCCTCATTCATCCTATCATGTCATCCAGTTTTTGCACTGAAGCTTCCTGCATGTGGGAGGGTCCGTAGTTCTCCAGCATCGCTTTCCTGCAAGTCCCAGACTGCATTGCAGTTATAATCTAGGGCTTCCCTGCACCCGCTCCTTCTTGCACTGCTCAGCCCTGCCCTGTACACCCTTACATCATCATCCTCAGATATGTATACCACATAGGATTAACTGGCCTGACAGAGGCCAAGAGTGTGCCTTTTTGCCCTCCATTTGACTGGTACATGTTTGTATACCACAAAAAAGTATAGAATAGCGCAGGAGCATACACTGTTCTATACATTTAAAAAAAAAAAACAAACATGCTAAACGTATGTTTCTTATAATGGGACCCAATGGGTGATGGATGCCATTGCTTGGAATCTGCCGTGTTTAAATAGAAGCCAGAAACTTAGGGCCTCATATATGAAAACTGTCTAGATCTAAGAGTTTCTCCGTGGCCCAGAGCAGCCAATCACAGCTTCCCTTTCATTTCTTATAGTGGTCTGAAAAAATGAAAGGGGCGCTCTGATTGGTTGCTATGGGGAACAAAAAAAGTGTTAGACCTAGACAGTTTTCATACATGCCCCCTTAGTGTTTAACTAGTCTAATTTCTGTGTTTCTGTGCAGATGAATTAGGATGTTCCTGGCTGATCCATTGTGAGCAGCTGGTTTCATAAATTATTGTAGACCAATAAATAACATAAAAAGCTTTCTATATTTTGTAGGACCTCCCATGTACACCCCAGAATATGTGCCAACCTTGGACTACTTTGAAAGAGAGACCACAAGGATGTATCTTGGCTGTCCACCCATATACCACTACCCTGCATTCCCTGTAGGCTTACCTTCACCAGGATTCAGGAGTGCGCTGATGCCCCCTCCGAATCTTCCTGCTCCTTCCCCTGTTATTCCATTTAGGGGCTTACGACCATGCTTCCCGGTGAGTACAGGACAGTAAAGAGTTTAGCTGACTAATTGCTGGTAAAAAATGTATCATTTTGCACTGAATAACTTCCTGATTGATAGCGACTTTAGTTTCACATTATTTGGCTTCTTGTTCCCATAAGTATATTTCCACATTATAGGTTGTTTCATAGGTATCAGAATGAGGACAGTGGTGCCTGCTGCTGTCCTCCCTGTTCATTTCTATGGGAGTTACGAATACAGCCAAGTACAGTCACAAGCGTCACTCTCCTTATTCTCTCACACAGTCAGCTTGTAGCTGGCTATGAGCGCACCTGTCTCTCAAAAGTGCCTTCATGGGAATATTATTCAATATGTGTGTAATCGAGGGGGTCTGGCTACAGGTCTGTTTTTAGGTTAGCTAGAATGGGGGCAAATTGAGAGCGACCCATATTTCTGGAGGATGATTCTAGTCACCATCACCTAACAGCATATACAGTGGGTACAGACCCCTTTAAATTTTCCACTCTTTGTTTCATTGCAGCCATTTGGTAAGATCAAAAAAGTTCATTTTCCGCTTATTAATGTACACTATGCCCCCCCCCCCCCCCTGTAGATATTTTTGCAAATGTATTAAACAAGAAAAACTGAAATATAACATGGTCTTAAAGCGGTTGTCTCACTACAAGGAGTGCTTTTTATGTTAAAGATCTCCCAAAAACAGTCACTTTGCAATATATGTCCATTAACATTGTCCCTACATTCCTAGATATCCCCTACTTATATGACTGCAATCAGCTCTCAATTGCTATATACCTACAGACCTGGTTTACTACTCGTCCTAATAGGCTGCCCAGCACTGGTCGCTATAGCTACAGAGACCTGGCTTCTACTGCAGCCTAGTAGAAAGCGCTTAAACCACTGCCCCTGTGAATTCAAAATTAAACCAAGAAAACAGGATTGAGGTCAGATGAATCAATGTAATGAGACAACCCCTTTAAGTTTTCAGCCCCTTTGCTCAGTATTGAGTAGAAGCACCTTTTGACCTAGTACAGCCATGAGTCTTCTTGGGGAATGATGCAACAAGTTTTTCCCACCTGGATTTGGGGATCCTCTGCCATCTTCTTGCAATCCTCTCCAGTTCCCTCAGGTTGATTGTGGAACGTTGGTGGACAGCCATGTCTCTCCAAGAGAGGCTCAATTGGGTTAGGTCCAGGATGCTGGCAGGGCCAGTTAAGAATGGGCACAAGTTGTTCCGGGAAGCCGCTGCTTTGTTATTTAGCTGTGTGCTTAAGGTCATTGTCTTGTTGGAAGTAAGAAACCTTCCGCCCAGTCCGAGGTCCAGAGCGTCTGGAAAGAGTTTTCATCCAGGATATCAATCTGTACTTGGCCCATCATTCATCTTTCCTTCGATTGCAATCAGTCAGTACTGTCCCTGCAACTGAAAAAAACCACCCTCCATAGCGATGATGCCTGCCACCACCATGGTCACTGTTGGATAGTATTGGGGCAGTTGATGAGCAGAGTGAGGCTGTTTTTCTCCACCGCTTACAATTACATCAAAAGTTCAATCTTCGTCTCCATCCAGACAAAGAATCTTATTTCCCATAGTCTGGATCCTTCATGTTTTAATTTTACAACTGTTTGTGGCTTTGATATGTCCTTGCACTGTAGGAGAGGCTTCCGTGCTGCATCTTTCCATATGTCTTGCACTGTGGAAGAGGCTTCCGTCGGCGGCCGCACTCTGCCATAAGCCCCCGACTGGTTGGAGGGCTACAGAGGATAGTATGACTTTGTTGGATCTTTCTTTCTCCCATCTCCCTACGGCATCTCTGAGCCTCAGCCACAGTGATCTTGTGTTCTTCTTTATACCTCTCAGTCCAAGGCATCATCCTCCCACGAGTGCTTGGATTTGGCTGGATGGCCAGGTTGAGGAAGAGTTGTGGGGGTCGTCCAAACTTCTTCCCAAATTTAAGGATTATGGAGGCCACTGTGCCACTTAGGAACCTTGAGTGCTGCAGAAATTCTTTGGTAACCTTGCCCAGATCTGGTTGTCTTGCGCAACAATTCATGTCCCTCTGAGCTCTTTGGGCAGTTCCTTAAACCTCAATGATTCTCATGTGCTCTGACATGCACTGTGAGCTGTGATGTCTTATATAGACAGGTGTGTGCCTTTCCTAATCAAGTCCAGTTTAATTAAATTTCGACTCCTGCTTGAGTCTTTTTCAAACATCCTTGAAAAAGACTCAAGTTAGGTAAGGCCGTGTTCACACGGCTTATTCCCGATGGATTTGTGAGCCGTATTGAGCTCACAAATCCGCCGTGAATAAGCGGTGGGACGGGGGCGGGGCTGGAGCGTGGCGGGGGCGCCGCTCCCGGCCCCATAGACATGCATTTTTACGGCACGTCCGAGCCGTAAATAATGTGCATGTCACTTTCTCCCCCCGCGGCGGATTCGCCGAGCGTGGAGGAGCGACGGAATCCACTGTTCTCTATGAGAGCAGTGGATTACCGTAATGACAGGGACGGATTGGCGCCGTACTGAAGTGCAAATCCGGCGCGGAGTACGGCGCCAATCCGCCCCCAAATAAGCCGTGTGAACGAGTCCTAATATGTTGACAATATTCAGCATGTAATAAATATAATTTACCAAATATAAGCGCTTTCTCAGCCTCATCTTGGATAGCCCGGGGGTCACTTTAGCTGATGGGGTCAGGGGTTCTGGTCAGCGGATATGACGCACGGTAAATATGCCATTCCGACACAAGGCTGTATTTTAACACTGACCTCAGCCAGCTTTACTCCTCAGGTACAGGTCAATGTACAGAAAACAGAAACAAAATCCTCGGCCGTCTGGCTACTAACTAAACTCAGACTTTCCTGGCTAATTGTGGCCTGAGCCTACTGCCCATCGACACAACCCAGTGTTTTTCCAGTACCCACTGGTCAAATCTTTCTGAGGTCAGCCACCTGCTTTCCTTAAGCTTAGGGGTCAGAGCCCTCTCATCAGCTCCTCTATTGCTTCCAACTCCAGGTAGCGAACCACTGGTGTCTTGAAGGAACAGACTTTAATAGGCCTGTAAGACTTGGCCTGGAACGTTGGAATGGCCTGCCACCCATCACTACAGCCATTCCAGAAAAGCCGGCCTGGATTGGCGAGTGAGCAGCTATACTAATAAGTGTCAATAGCCTACGGTTACTGACCTAAAACTGCCAGCTTACCCCACTAAGGCCAGGCACCTTGGTGGCACATACCCACATATTTTTTAATTGCTTTGTTTTGTTTTTGCAGATTCAAGATGGAAGGGGGGATTTCCGTCCAAGCTATTACCCTCCAATTCCTCAGTACATGCCACCGGGTTATCTGCCAGGACTACACTACCTGCCTCCTACTGTGCCTATGAGCATCAGTTTTATGGCAGAACCCAAGAGAAGCTTACCTGGTATGGAAAAAGATAGATATATTTCTTTTGTTTGTAAGAGAGAATATGTTCAGAGCTACACAGAAAGTTTTTAGAGACTAACAATTGTGCCACAGCCCAGACAACCATCATGACATCAGTCTTGGTTGTAGGCATATATCCCATCTGACAAGCTTCAGTACCAGACTGCTTTGCATTCAGGCTGTGGGAATGGGGACCGTTGGCATAGACCCTGTGTTGGCACCATTAGTATAGTGAGCAGTAGACTTAGATCTTTTCAGGACAGTGGCCTCAATGCTTCAATCTGTTTTTAAGCCATTGCAAATAACATATTGGGGCGTGTTCTAGACAATAGATTGTAATTTGATGACTGTGTAACCATTATCAAATTTAAAGCCTCAGTCCATGAAAAAATACCAGCATTTTATTAATGTACCATGCATTTTTGGTGGCCTTTTTAATGTAGTATAGTCTTGTAAATGCGTTTTTCCTGTTATTTTCCTAGTCCTAGGTCAGAGGTTGCTATGGGAAAATTCCAGAAAAAGCTCCATACCCAGAGCACGCTGAGTTTTTTCCAAATTCGACACTGACCCACAAAACATTTTTGGAAAAACATTTTTCTCATTTTTTCCACAAAAACAATGTGATATGCGCTGAAAAGGGGTAACATATCTCATCAGTGAGAGGCACGATCTAGGTATATGGAGACTTATATGCCATGGTTATATGCTTATATGCCCTCGAATGTACAGCGCCCTGGATTCAATGGCGCTCTAAAATACTTAATAATAATAATAATAATAATGGTTGCTCTATGAAATTTATATATATTCAAATCAGCACACTTGAAAACAGGACTGTGACTATTGGTTGAGACATTCCTCAAATTACTGAGCCTTGCAATATGACTGGGAGTAAAGCCAAACCAATATTTGTCTGCAGACAGCTGTTTTGGGGCCCCACATCAAAGAAAATTAGATTAATGGTTGACTGAGGCTCTAGATGTAGCTCAGAGGTATAATTCCTCATTAGGGAAAGGCACCATGTGGGTGTGTGGAGAATTTGATACATTCAATAGGTCAGGGGTCTGCAACGTCGGCTCTCCAGCTGTTGGGAAACTATATCTCCTATCATGCCCACTGATATAGATGATATAAATGCATGATGGGAGTTGTCGTTTCCTTACAGCTGGAGAGTCGACGTTGCAGACCCCTACAATAGGTGGTGAAGAGTCCACGCTTTTTCCATGTGCACAATTTTGGTCAGTATTTTATATCACTGTTTGTAGACCAAAACCTGACTGTCATGTGAACCCAGCCTGAGGTTGGATTCAGAACTGTTGTTAATAAAGTTTTCATTGCAGTTTTTGATGCATTGAAGTGGATGCAAAAAAAAAAAAGTTTTATTTCCTTTATTAATTTGCTCCTTTTTGGAGCAACTCATTGGCTTTGGTAAAAAAAAAATTGCATCAAAAACTGTATCTGTTTGTTTCCTGCCTAATAACTTCTTTTTTTTTCTACTTGTCTCATTTCATACTTTGCAGCATTCTGTGCCATTTTTTCATTGTGAACATTACAGAATCTATTCTGTAAAATAGCAATTTTCTGTTAACGCAGATATACTTGTGTTGTAGGTCAAACTATTCCGGATATCCAGAGCTTTAAGATTGCATCAGAGAGGAACGAGACACCAGTCAGGGACAAAAGCACCTAATCGCTCAGGAAATCCAGCATGTTGCTATTTTTTTTTTATAATGTTCATTTGTTAATGTAGCCTATTGACCTGCACAGAGGAAAGGGGCTTGTACAATTTGTGAGGGTGTTAACATGCAGTTTAATAGATGCCCAGGTCCTTATAGTGTTCTATGTGGATGAGCACATATGAATTAGCACAGCCTGAGCCTGCAGAGATAGTCCAGAGAAATTCAACTCAGGAACTGCACAACTTATAAAGTTAATTGACGTAAAAAAAAAAAGTGCTTCTTGTGGAACATAGGCTGAATTGTCTGTGGATGCCATACTGTATACTTCTGGGTCTTTGTGATGCAGATGCATATGGTTTATATGGAAGAATGTAGCATAAACAGAGCTTTACTTTGACTTTAGCATTCAGGTAACTTTAAAATGGAGTATCAGCAAAATTAAGGACCTAGATGGTGCTTAGGGAAGCGACTGCACAGCCAATGAATTTTGATCAGTGGAGATCCAATCTTTGGGAACCCCACCGATCTTGATTTAATACTGGGGCCCTCTACAGTATTTCCCTGCTGTGCAGGAACACCGCAGCTCAGCTGCATTCAAGCGCATAGGGCCAGACTGCATTTCCCTGAACAAACAGGTGGCAAGAAGCTCTGCTGTCAGGAAAAACAGTGAAGGGGCCACAGTGCTCCATTTTAAGGATCCCCAAGGCTGGATCCCCAGCAGTCAGGAAGTGGCGGTATATCCTAATAATCTGCCATTACTTTAGGAGATGGAAACACCTCTTTAACCCTTCATTCCTATCTTGTGGAATGTCTGCTCTATAGATCTGTTTTGTGACAATAAAAGTACACCCTTTCTCCTTCTAAGATTGGGTTCACACGGGGCCTTATGTATGAAAACGGTCTAGCAGTAAGACCGTCTTTGTTGCCCATAGCAACCAATCAGAGCTCAGCTTTTATTTTCCCAGAGCACTATATGAAATTAAAGCTGAGCTCTGATTGGTTGCTATGGGTAACAAAGACAGTCTTACTGCTAGACAGCTTTCATACATAATCCCCATGGTTGTTTTTGGGGGGTGTATTTTGCAGCAGTATTTGGGAGCCAAAACCAGGAGTGGGTCCAAAATGCAGAAAAATTGCAAGCCTTTCCATCATACTGTCTTTCAGGCTCTATTCCTGGTTTACAAATACTGCATGAAAAAACACAGTGTGAACCCAGCCTAAGGTAATCCTTGTGTGGCCTGATAATGCAGATTTTGCAGTCCACACGAGATGGATAATACTGCTGAAATGTACTTTGTTCAGTTATGTGACTGGTTAATACTGAATTGGTGAGCTGCACTTTCAGGAATTTGTTATTAAAGGGGTTTTTCGAGACTTTAAAAACCTTCCCACCACCTTCCTTTGTGCTAAAATAGAAAATTAATTCAGACATAACTCTTCAGTCAACACTGTTACAGCGCTGCCAGGACTCCTATGTTTCTTCCCCGGTCCCTCACTGATGATGTCACGCTTGTGGATCACATGGTGCAGCAGCCAATCACTGACCTTTGTGGTCACATGCTGTACTAGAGACTGCATGCAGCGTCATGTGATCCATGAACGTGATGTCATCAGTGAGGGGGTGGGGGATACTGGAGCTCTGGCAGCGCTGGAACGGTGGTGATGGGAGAGGTAAGGATGAGTTAAAGGGGTTGTCTCACTACAGACATTATCGCTGGGATATGCTATCATCTGGGACCCACACCTATCTCCTAAACAAGCCCCTAAACCTTTAATTTTCTATTTATAGCACAGTAGTAAGGAGGTTTTTAAAAATTTTGGAAGTCCCCTTTAATCATTAAAATTACTTATGAATTAATAGGAGAAAATCTCAGAGATACTGATTCGCCTGCCTCAGTTGGGTGTCGCTAGTTACGATTGAGCTACCAGGTGGATTAGACTTGTATTTATGCTCACCTAAGTGGGTCAGAACTGTTAGAGATCAGTCATGAAATTTTTGTTTTGTTTACTTTACAACTTTGTAATAGTGTATAAGTTACTTTGCTGTTTAACGTAGAAGTTTTCAGACACATTTTGCAAATAAAAGTTAAAAGTGCCATTTTCTAACATCTCTTTCTTTATCCTATACTTTGTATGCTATTATTATACTAAAAGAGTAGTATATATTTCAAACATACGTCTAGCAGATGTGGATAGAATATGAACAGTAAGTGAATGTAAATCTGCCTTTGATGAACATGTATCTGTCCTAAGATTTAAAAAAAAGGAAATTATAGAAGGGCTGACTAGCTGGACCAGTTGCTCTCCTCTTGTCAATCTTGTACAATGTTTCTATGCTGCAAACCTAAGCCTGTGTGCAGTCTTAGGGCCGGTTCACACGGCTTATTCAAGCCGTAATTGCGAGACGGATTCCGCCCGCAATACGGGTTGAATAAGGGGCGGGGGCGCTGCCCGCCGGCCCCATGGACTTTCATTATCCACGGCGCGTATTCCGCTGGGATAATGAACATGTCAATTTCTCCCCGCCTGGCGGATTCGCCGAGCGGGCACGAGAGATGGAATCCACAGTTCTCTATGAGAACTGTGGATTACCAAAATGGCTGGGACGGATTCCAGCCGTACTGCAGCGCAGCACGGCGCGCAATACGGCTGAAATCCGTGCCCAAAATAAGCCGTGTGAACGGCCTTTTAGTGTATGTTCACATGGCGTGTTGGATCCGTTTTTGGATATGAAAAACGCATTCAAAAGCGCTGCGTCAATCGCATCCAGCACGCATCCAACACAGAGGTGTGTGTTTGGATGCATTTTGGTTGCAGCAGGCAAGCACACTATAGTTTTAAATAGGGCTCCTGCTGCGTCTTTCGGATCAAGGATTGACTTGCAATTCTTTGAACGGATACGAAAGACGCATGTAAACACTCATAGGCGATCACTCGTCTGAACACACATTGAAAGCAACGTAAATCACACTGCACGTTGTTAGATGCGTGTTTGGGTCCGAAACACGGACCCAAACACGCATCTAAAAGCGGATCCAAAATCAGATACAACACGCGTGTGAACATACCCTTGCAATAGGTGGCTTTTTTTCTGGACTGTTAACACTTTCTGATGTGTATCGATAAGAAAGCAGCAAGACACAATCAATTTTATCTTAAATTTGGTTGCATTCTGTTCCAAGTAAAGGTGAACATGGTGCTCGGCAGTACTCAGACCTCCTATAGAACAGAATGAAGAGCCACGTGCAAGCGCCACCAACCGTAACTTTCGGGGGCCCATCCCCAAGATAAGTGCAAGTCCCAGAGGTGGGACCCGCACCTATCAGACTTACCCTAGTGATATGCCATAAAACTCTAAGGTGTGAACACCTCTTTAAGGCTATGTTCACACCCCCGCAATTACGCCGGGTGTTTGGGAGTAACGCTGATCGGCGCGTACTCCCGTGTCACGGGTGGTTGGCAGCCCGCCAGCCCCAAAGACATGTCATTACTCGCAGCGCTTACGCGGCATTTATCTCCCCGGGCGTACAATACAATCATATTGTACGCCCGGGGAGAGGAGGCGTAATCCATAGTGCTCTATGAGAACTGATCACCATAGTTTTGGCGCGCATCTCGCAAGAGCGCAAATACGACGTGAAATGCACCCGTGTGAACATAGCCTAAGGGGTTAAATGTAAGAAATAATTGTGGAATATTTTTCTTAATTTTCCCTCAGAATAGGTTATAAAAGTTAATCATTAATTGTAGATACCCAGGACTGATGCAGCTGAAAAATAGAACTCTTCGTACAAAAAGCAAGCCCGCATACTGGCTACCTTGGGAGTAAACCAAAAGAGTTACGGCTCCTGGAATATGAAAATGAAAAGAGAAAAGTTTGGTCATCAAGACCGAAATATTCCTGGTTGTTAAGAGATTAGTTAACATTTTTCCCTCATTTCTTAATATAATAGTGATTAGAGATTTGTTTGTCTGATACAAGGTTACAGACTCCCTGTAAAATTGTTGGTGCCCTTCCGTGAGAGAAAGAGAAACCCTCAAGAGTCACTGAAATAACTTGAAACTGACAAAAGTAATAATACATTTATATTCACTGAAAATCAACAAATGAATATCAGACATTGTGTTTAAATTGTGGTTCAACCGAAAAATGTAAAAAAGTAATGAGTAACGGGGGGAGCTCCGGTGCTTCCTGTATACATAAAATAATGTTATGTATTGAACTGGATAATAAAACAATATGCAGTGAGCTTTATTTTCCTTTTAGTGGCAAATACAGGTAGCCAGGATGTTAGCCTATACTGTACTGTACATCTATGGTTATACAGGAGATTTGGATCAGGAAAGTGGATCGGACTACTGTAAAGATATACACAATCCAGTCACATTATTATAACCACTTCCTTCTTTTGATCTCTGCAGTGTGTAGCTCCTGAAGGAAATCACTTGTGGTCCTGGCTTAGTGGGTATATGCGGAGTATGATAGGCTGTCTGCACACATTTCTCTGGTCACTGCCATGGGTGGGTATATAAGGTGTGTGATAAGCTATCTGGAGGTGCCAGTGATATGGTCCGGGAATGTTTTGGTGACTACTTGACCTATCTACTATCCATGTGGAAGGCACTCTTAACCAATTTGGGTATGAATCCATCCATACATGCCATTTATCATCCCTGGGGCAGATGGGATCTTTCAGTAAGACAATGAGACATGTCACGGCTAGAAATGTCCAAAATGTGTTGGAAGAGCAGGACCAAGACTTCCAAATATTAATCAGCCACCCTCCCCTCCCCCCAGACGAGACTCCAATTTAGCATCTGTGGGACCACCTCAATAGTTATGTTCACTTTATGGACCCTCCCACATGAACCCTCAAGCAGCTGTGGGATGCAGTCTCCATGGCTCCAGATACCTGTGACCTTACCGAGTCACTCCCAGCTACTACTCTGGATATTAGCTGTGGTCATAATAATGTGGCTTTGTGTATTAAGAAATGAATCTGTGCAGAATTTACTTTAAAGTGCATGTGTCAGAAAAGGATATATTTAAAATCATGTTTTATGTTCAAGGGACACGGCCATCAAAAAGGAGTATTTTTTTTAAACCCAATATTTCTGGAAAAAATATTTTTTTGAATGTTTAGCGATATATTTTTTTTTTCTGGAAGTCCTATGCAATTAGAAATTACATATAAATTATTTTGCTTCTCCAGCTGTGAGAAAAAACTTTGGTACAGCAGGGCAGACTAATCTCAGTTTACTTTAGCTGCCTCTGAGACTCACATCTATGCGATATTTATACCATACCCTGAGGATATGTCATAAATGTCTGCTCCTTGAACTAGAATATAAATTATAACATAATAAAACATTTCGCATTACATGATTTATTACTCATGGCATTTATTCTTTGTCCATAAAAACGTATTAACAAAATTATTAAGACTAAAAGGCAGCTTTTCCTGGTTTAGAGAGCTTTCTTTAGGAATATATGGATGCCACTTTTGGAACGCAGAACCAACTGTGGTAATTTGAGAACAGGTTTTGAGTCATCTGGTAAAAGTTGAAAGCGATTCAGAGTAAGAGCCACAGCCACCTTCATCTCATTCATGGCGAAATTCTGGCCAATGCAGTTTCTTCAACAGAAACAGAAAAATACATGTCAGGTGTCATGTTAAGTCAGTGTAATTTAGTGTTACATAATAAATCCTATTTTAGGTACTATAATAAAACAAAGTTACACACTGTTCCTATTGCCATTGTGTTCTGTTCCATTGGGGTTCTTTTATTTTATTTTTTTTTAAATTAGTTTTTTTCAGGTTTTTTTTTTACAGCATTCACATTTCACACTTAATAACTTGTTAGATTAATTATATAAGTTATTACGGTCATGTGGATACCTAATATGTGTAGGTTTTTTTTGTGTGTGTGATCTATGCACAGTTATTTTTATTAAATATTTTTATTTTATTATTTATTTTATTTTTTTTCTACACTTTTATGTTTTTTACTTTTCTTTAAGTCCTATTTTTTTGCACTTAGTAATGTATTAGCATATTTATATATGCTAATACATTAGAATCTGTGTCAGTTAGACACAGGCAGCAGTCAGGGGAGCACACAGTGTGCCCTGATCACTGGCTAGTTATACAGATAGCCATGGGGCTACTTTAGGTCCTCAGGGCTGACTGTGCAGCCATTCCCCGGGCTCTGTCAGGTCACCGGAGTCCCAATCACCGGACAGAGCATGGGAAAGCCCTTTGATTATTCTGCGGTCACGAACCAAGGCAATCAAAGGGTTAAGCGCTGGGGAGTGGAGGTCTCCCCCGCTCTCCGGCGCTTGCAGAAGCTGCACTGGGAACAGGACTGTGAAGTACAGCCCTGTTCTCAGCGCTGCTGCGGCGCTGGGAGCCGCAAGCTCTGATATCTGCATTGACACCAAAAGACGTCGCTGCGGACGAACGACCTGAAATGCCCGACGCCAAAAGACAGCGGGCAGTCGTTAACCTGCCATGTGAACGCACCCTTAGATATCAGCAAGTTGTGCAAAGAGTACTGAAACATTGAACAATTGGACATGAGCATTCTAAAGTTAAGAGATGTACTCATTTAGTTCATTTAAAAAAAAAAAATAATAATTGCTATGTTCATCCTTAAAGGAGTTGTCTCACTACAGGCTTTCAGCCTACTTAAAAAATCCTGTGCTGCCAGACACACTGAATTCAGGGGCGTGCTTCTTGTCTGCCTCTTCTCCTCCCCCTTCCCTCCTCCCCTCAGCACACAGACAGCTCTCCTTCTATACAGCAGGGGGAGGGCAAGGGGGTTTGCTGCCAGAGTTAACCCTGTGTGTGCCTGCCTAGGTCTGCTGTAGGCTGCTGAATCAGCTGCACTGTCAGCTCCACAGAGTCAGGAGACAGCAGGGAGAGGGCTGATCTATGAGTGTGGAGAGGTCTATGAAGCTGTGTATGCTAGTAGCAGAGCAGGGGGGATGCAAGTGTTCCTATACCCCCTGCTTAGCATACAAATCTCCATCTCAAGCAACAACAAACAAACCCTGTCGGAACAGACACAGGGCAGCTGTGAAGTGTTACTATAATCACGATGTGTCACCAATACAGCAGAGCATGGAGGGATATGAACTGTTCACATGCCACCCTGATCTGTTCTATTAGTATAGTCAAAGCTCCACAGACACATCATGATTATAGTAACACACTTCACTACTGTCACATCTACTGACCACAGATCAGCCTCATCTCTGCTCTCCTCAATCTGTGTAGAGAGCAGGAGGGAGCAGGCACACACAGGGTTAATCCACACAGACACAGAAGCCAGAGCCCTTCCCCTCCCTTCCCTACAGAAGCATACTGTGTGGGAGGAGCTCTGTGCTCCTACCTGTATTCAGAAACAGATGAGTCATCAGCACTGACAGCCAGTGAGATAAAGATCAACAGGTCGGCTGCTATAGTGATTTCAGGAGCTGATGTACTCCTACTACCAGGGATAACTTAAAATCAGTAGGACATTTGTAATGAACATATATTGCAAAGCTGCTTGTTTTTTAAAGATCTTTTAATTAAAACCCATTCATTGTAGCGAGACAACCCCTTTAAAAAAAGCTAAATATCCCTAACATTTTGTGAGTAGTATATGTGGGTGTCCAAAAAAGAAGCCCAGACTCACAAAAGCAACACGTTCACTTATGACTATACAGAAATTCATATGCAATACCTCGGTCCTGCAGCAAAAGGAACAAAGGCATGGGAATGACGGCCTGCAGAATTCTCCTGGGAAAAACGAAGTGGATCAAATACCTGTATGAAATGGGATTGAAGAACAGCGTCAAGAAAAACTCTCATAAATAGAAAGCTCACACGTAGCAAATGTTTAACGCTTACATTAATGGACAGCTCAAAATGTTACAAGGAACTGTTGCTGCACAACCTCATTGCTAGGACTCCAACTACAATGCTTCACAGGTGAACGCAGGTGGGTACAATGGCCCGAGATACTGCACAAACCTAGGTAGATATGTATGAAAACTGTTTCGGTGTAAGACTTTCTTTGTTGCCCATAGCAACCATTCAGAGCTCCCCTTTCATTTTTTCAGAGCACTATATGAAATAAAAGGGGAGCTCTTGATTAGTTGCTATGGGCAACAAGGAAACTTTTAGATATAGACAGTTTCCATACATAAGGCCCCTAATTCTTTTTTCCACAGGAGATAAGCTTTACCTTAAGAAAGTGCGCTACCGAAGAGGTGGAAACACGAAAGATCAGGGAAAAATGACCAATTGCATTAAGTCCATGCCTTCAGCCTTAGGCTGGTTCACCCAATGCCTTTTCAGCACTGAAAGTGGCAGCAGCGAAAGAGCTCAGAATTCAGACGAGGAAACAATGCTGAATGGCCGAGGCAGATTTCCTGCCTCCTATACTTAAAGAGGTTGTCTCACTACAGACATTGATGGCATATCACTAGGATATGCCATCAATGTCTGACAGGTCCGCGTCCCGCACCTATCTCCCAAACGAGCCCTGAAACTTCTCCATTTTGAAGGAAGAGGTGATCAGGACTCTCCTATAGATATCTAGGAGGGGAGGCGCTGAAAGTGACAGTAAGAGACTCTCACACAAGCAGCAGCATGGAGAACATTATACAGCAAAAAGGAGCAGTGTAGCTGCGAGTCCACTCTGTGCTCACTCTGCAGCCAGCACCATTTCCTGGTGTCTGTCTCTTCTCCTCCCTTCTTTTGTTTATAGACTTCAAGGTAACCCAAGGTCTCAGTAAAGCTGAATTGAGTGCACCTAAATGAAAGCAGGAGCAGGGGAGAAAAGGAGGCTCCACTGGGATCTTCCCATCTTCCTTTAAACATGCTGTTATAACTCCCTTACTTAAAAAGCCCTCTCTGGACCCCTCCTGCGCCGCCAACTACCGACCAGTCTCTAACCTGCCCTTCATCTCCAAACTCCTGGAACGCTTGGTCTACTCTCGCCTAATCCGCTATCTCTCCGCTAACTCTCTTCTAGACCCTCTGCAATCCGGTTTCCGCACCCTACACTCCACGGAAACTGCTCTTTCTAAAGTTTCAAATGATCTCCTGACAGCAAAATCTCAGGGTAACTACTCATTGCTGCTTCTTCTGGATCTCTCTGCAGCGTTTGACACTGTGGATCACCACCATCTCCTCAGCATGCTCCGCGCCATCGGTATCCAGGACACCGCTCTCTCTTGGTTCTCTTCCTACCTCTCTGACCGCTCCTTCAGTGTCTCATTTTCCGGTTCTACCTCCTCTCCTCTCCCTCTTGCTGTCGGGGTTCCTCAGGGATCCGTTCTTGGTCCTCTCCTCTTTTCACTCTACACAGCCCCCATTGGACAAACCATCAGCAGATTTGGCTTCCAGTACCATCTCTACGCTGATGACACCCAATTATACACCTCCTCCCGAGACATCACTCCTGCCCTGCTACAAAACACCAGTGACTGTCTGTCCGCTGTCTCTGACATCATGTCCTCTCTCTATCTCCAACTAAACCTCACTAAAACTGAACTTCTAGTCATCCCACCGTCTACTAACCGACCTCACCCTGCTATCTCTCTGTGTGTGTGTGGCATCACCATAACTCCTAGGCAGCAGGCCCGCTGTCTGGGGGTTATACTAGACTCTGATCTGACCTTCACCCCCTATATCAAATCCCTTGCCCGCTCTTGTCACCTGCACCTCAAGAACATCTCCAGAATCCGTCCATTTCTCACTGTGGAAACAACTCAAACCCTCATTGCTGCTCTTATTCATTCTCGTCTTGACTACTGTAACTCCCTACTTGTTGTCTTCCTCTCTGTAAACTCTCCCCTCTCCAATCTGTCCAGAATGCAGCAGCCAGGCTTGTCTTTCTTTCCAGCCGCTATTCTGATGCCTCTACCCTGTGTCAGTCCCTGCACTGGCTGCCTATTCAGTACAGAATACAACATAAACTCATCACTCTCACACATAAGGCTCTCCACAGTGCTGCACCCCCATACATCTCCTCCCTTATCTCTGTCTACCACCCTACCCGCTCTCTCCGCTCTGCTACTGATCTAAGACTACACACCTCACTCATCCGAACCTCCCATGCCCGTCTCCAAGATTTTGCACGTATTGCACCAGTTCTCTGGAACATGTTACCCCATGTGATCAGGCACACTCACAACCCTCACAGTTTTAAGTGCGCTCTGGAAAACTCATCTTCTTAGACAAGCCAATCAAGATCCCTAATTGTCAACCCCCCAAATTCTGTCACATATTCATCACTTCCTGCACTTTGGCACCCACAGGCACTTATCTGTATATAGATGTACTGTCAGGGTGGCAGGTTCATCCACTTTTTATGTATACTACCCCATATTTATGTAACATGGCTGGTCCATTGTAAACCAAGCACTTGTCAGCCTTTGTTTCACCCATACACCCTAATAGATTGTAAGCTCTTGCGAGCAGGGCCCTCACATTTGTCAGTGTTTTTTTTTATAATGTAATGTCTGGTTTGTCTGTGCTTATTCCCTCTATATTGTAAAGTGCTGCGGAATATGTTGGCACTATATAAATAAAGATTATTATTATTATTATTAAGGAGGCATTTTTCTCTAATAAGATATTTCAGTTGATTATTTTTGCTTTTACTGTTGATTTATGGGAGAAATGTTTTATAATTGGAGGGACAGCTTTTAACTAGTTTGTGTTCTAACGTTTCTTCTGTAAGTCCAGTCTGGGTGTTACATAGGATGCACGAGAGACAAAAACTAACTGTACCTCAGGATCCTTCCAAACAGTGGGGTTCCGGTGAATGCAATATATATTCAAAATGACGATAACACCTAGAAATGAAGAGACAGATTTCATTTGAGGAGCATTATTTGAAGGTATATCCAATAAATAACATTTTAATTCCTTACCACTATAACACACTGTAATTAGTC
The DNA here is from genome assembly GCA_025379985.1 of Phyllomedusa bahiana. Classification (NCBI taxonomy): domain Eukaryota; kingdom Metazoa; phylum Chordata; class Amphibia; order Anura; family Hylidae; genus Phyllomedusa; species Phyllomedusa bahiana. Next base: position 104,523 of record JAODAL010005076.1, read on the forward strand.
AGAATCCAAGTAATGTAAACATGGAAATGTTCCAGAAGAACTTTAAGGGCTGGTTTGTGACTCAAAAAAAGCTTGTTTTCTGTCGGAGCATGTTGAAAAATAAGAGGAAACACAAAGACTTATCATATAAACCCTCTCGTTCCAGCGCTGCAGCCGTCCTGATGATCCCGGCAGCTGATGTCACCATTCAGCATTCAGGTAACCCTGGTACATTCTGCACAAGACCACTGATGCCTGTGAATGGCTCCAGGGTCACATGAAGACTGAATGGTGACATCATCTGCCGAGATCACCAGCACGACCATAGGGCTGGACCAAGAGGGTTTACAAAGTCACAGAACACCCCTTTAATAAATAAAGTCACAGGGAAATGGGCCATACTTACTGCTTCGGCTTTTTTTTTTTGCCTCCGACTGGGAATAGATTTTTTTATATGCTGTTGTTGCAGCAAGTATGGCCTTTTCTCTGTGATTTTGAGTAAATAATAACTTTGATAGCTTTGAACATGTTTGATCCTTTGTTCCCCTGAAAAACAGAGCTTTAAAATTGTATATGGGGCTTATACTATATGTGTGATTTTTTTCCCCTCCTCCTTCAGATGTTTCCTACCCCTTCAATAAAGTCCTTCTGTCTATTAGAAAATAGTAGTAAAATTATAGGGACCCACACACTTTTAACAAACAATTTACCTGCTGGCAGTGATCTCCCATCAGAGAACGTCAGCGGCTTTATAAGTTCTCGTGACACAGAGGGCACAGGAGGATAGAGGCGGATACTCTCTTTAATACACATTGTAGTGTAGGGCAACTTGCTTAAATCTTCCCTGTAAGGAAACACCAATCAAGTCTTGTTACATGAATAGGAACCCCCAGTGTGAATATTTACAGAAAAAGCTACAACGTAAAGACCCATGGTTCTCACCATTCCATAGTCCTCCGATCTCCAAGGACTTCCCTGATCTCCTCCCGGCACTTCTGCTGATGCTCAGGATACTTAGCCATACAGTAGAAGATCCAGGAGATACCACTGGTGGTGGTGTCATGGCCTTCAAACATGAATGTGTCCACCTCTGCCCGCAGATCCTCATCAGACAGGCTTCGACCATGTTCATCCTAAGAAGGCCCCATTGATAATAAAAGATTGGCAGATACATAGAATAAATTAAAGGGTGTTTAACCATAAAATCCCTAATCACATACACAAATTGTCTGGTATAGGATGACCTGTAGGACGTTTAGGGCGACATATATGTAAGGGTCTGTGCCAGTATTCTGGTGTGCTTTCAGCCCAAAAACTTGCAGCCCTGTTCTCTAGATGTATGAGCAGGCGCACTCCAAAAGTAGGTGCTTTTTGCAGCGCCCGAGATGTGGGGGCATTTTAGGGGGGTGTCACACCACAACCGTATGATTCTTTACATTTATGACTGGAGGCAAAACTAGGCGCATTACTGCTGGAGCAGCCAGACCAAGTTAAATGGGGTTTATCTGAGCCTGAGTTGGCGTAGTGGAACTAGAAAATGACAAATCTTTGACCCACAGTAGAACAAGTTCATACACTCTGATCATACATGTCGCCCTTAAAGGGGATGTATCATTACAGTAAATGGCCTTCAGAATAAGGGGACAGTGAAAACAAGCAACTTTGCAATTGGATGTCATTAGTAAAGCTGTCTTGTTTTCACAGTCTGCCTTATCTTCATTTTCTGTAAACACTGTTCCCAGTGCCGGTTGGATCCCACCTCCTTTCATTTCATTGGCTGACGGCTAATTTACATTCTGTCTGGCCCCCGATCGTATTCACGGGAGCGTGCATTCCTGACTCTCATTTAGAATAGGGGGCCGGCAACATTTTCACTCTGCACAGCCAGCAGCAGCAATGTGACACTGCAACTGCTTCTACAATCAGAAAACAGCAGAATTGTGCTCAGTGCCTAATGCTGCTGCGTGTAAACATAGAAGGGAGACAGATCTGTGCTGCTCTGGATGAGTTCATAGAAGACTGGATTTAACTGTAACAAACCTCCAGCTGTGAGAGAAGAGATCAGTGCCCTGAGTTCAAAGAAGACTGTCTAGACTGAATGCAGGGCTGTGGTATGTAAACAAACAGCTCTTACAACATAAGATTGCATAGGTAGAGGAACGACACACACTGACTCGGGAGCGAGCATAAACAGTGAACGGGGGGGGGATGATGTCATCCCCCTTCAGTTACGAAGCTCTCAGCTAGGAGGGGAAGAAATGCCCCTGGGTTTTAGGAACTGAGAAACTGAAAGTACACAGAAACACACAAACTGATGAAGCGATAAATCCCCTTAATGCTTAGTAGTTATTCCGAGATACCACATACCATATGTCAGATCACTGGGTATAAGAACCTTAAGGTCTCTCTAACATGACCATATTTTGTTTAATATTTTACAAAATTGTAAATCACTCCTTCAATTGTAGCAAATCTTCAAATATTTTATTATGATATTCTTTAAAGTGGTTGTCTCGCTACAATGATTGGGTTTTAATTAAAAGATCTTTAAAAAAACAAGCAGCTTTGCAATATATGTTCATTACAAATGTCCTACTGATTTTGAATAAGCCCTGTTAGTAGTGCTACATCAGCTTCTAAAATCTCTATAGCAGCAGTCCTGTTGATCCTTATCTCACTGGCTGTCAGGTCTGTATGACTCATCAGCCTCTGAATACAGGTCTGAGCAGAGAGCCCCTCCTGCACAGAATGCTTCTGTAGTGGAGAGGGGGAGGGCACTGGTGTCTGTGCTGCCTGGATTAACCCTGTGTGTGCCTGCTTCCTCCTGCTCTCTACACAGATAGATGTGACAGCAGTGACCCTGTGTGTTATTATAATCATGATGTATCTCTGGAGCTCTGACTATAATAATACTATACAGATCAGGGGGCATGTGAAGGGATCATGCTCTGGTGTACTAGTGACACATCCTAAGTATAGTATCACTTCACAGCTGCCCTGTGTCTGTTCTGACAGGGTCTGTTTGTTGCTTGAGATGTGCAGATTTGTATGCTAAGCAGGGGTATAGGAACACTTGCATCCCCCCTGCTCTGGCTCCACACTCATAGATCAGCCCTCTCCTGTCTCCTGACTGTGGAGACGAGCAGCAAGAGCTGCAGCAGACCTCGGCAGGCACACACAGGGTTAACTCGGGCAGCAAACCCCCTCGCCCCCCCCCCCTGCTGTATAGAAGGTACAGCGGAGAGCTGTGTGCTGAGGGGAGGGGGGGGAAGAGGGAGGAGAAGAGGCAGACAAGAGGCACGCCCCTGAATTCAACTGCCAGGCTCACTAACTTAGGCTGAAAGCTTGTAATGAGACAACTCCTTTAAGCCATAAAAAGCATCAATATATGCTATATAAGACAAAGTAAAAGTCAATATTGCACTAACGGTTTGGTGTGTGCAGCTCCTGAACAGGCTGTCATGGCCGCAGGGTGGAAAACGATCATGCTGTAAACGCCGTATGAGAACCATATGAGACTTACCTGTGGATGCTCCAGTTTTGGAGATCACACCAAACCGCAAGTGCAATATTGACTTTTACGTTGTCTTATATAGCATATATTGATGCTTTTTATGGCTTAAAGAATATCATAGTAAAATATTTGAAGATATGCTACAATTGAAGGAGTGATTTACAATGCATTTTGAAGTTATATGGGTGAAAGTGAAGGCGCCCAAATATTCACTCTAACACATGCAGTTTAAATGATTAAGAGGTCTACAAGTGTTTAACATAGGTCAATATTTTACATCAGTAGTGACACAGAAACAGAGACGAACAGTAATGGAAAGACATTTATGGCTTCTATGTTCTAGATCCACTCTTGGGGGGACATGTATGAAGATCGGCACGTCGAAGCGCCTGTTTTTGCGTTTTTTTCCGTGAAAACTGCGCCCTGATGTATGTTGGCGCCGAAGTGCGCTCATACATGTGGGGCAAACTTCGACGCCTCCGACAGACAGACCACATTGAAATTGGTCTGCCTGTCGGAGCTCTAATGCGCCTCACTTTGCCGACCCGCATTCACACATGCGTCGGAGATTTTGAATGTGGTGCATCCCACCCCAGAACGCCCCTTCATGTTATGCGCATAAGAAAGTGGTGAAGCTTGCGCCCAACAGCGCATTGCTGCGTTCGACAGCGGAGCTGACACAGTGAGGCGCATTATACGCCTGAAAACAGGCGAAAAGCCCGATCATACATGTCGCCCTTGGTTTTTGCTTATAAATATGGTTGTAAACCACTAACCAAAATACGCCAATATGAAAATGGCCTAATGGTTTAACCGTAGATATAATGGTAATCTACGTGATCTCTCAGATTGTGATTGAGGGTGACTGTGGGTTAAGGTCCTGCCTGTTCCTGTGAATTGTTGGAGAACCGAAGATGTTAAAGGTTTTCTGAGGGTAGAGTATGACATAAAAACCAGGAGATGAAGGCTAAGTCTGTGCTGATGAACAGCTGTTAGGGTATGTTCACACGCCATATTTGTGGGGCGTACTTCCGCGTGTAATTGTGCCAAAGTACGACCCGCAAATACGGTAAAATCAAAGCACTCATTGAGTACTATGTTAAACGCTCATAATTCCTGGCACGTACTGTGTGCTCGTAAAACGAAGTGATGGATGCTGACACGCCAAGAAATACTAAACTAATAGGAGGCAGGGCCATTGCGCTGTTGACAGTACGCCGTGGCCAGGGCGTGCTTTCAATAGCAGGCCTACTGCGGCGTGTACCTGTACGCACTGCAATAGGCCGTGTGAACATACCCTTAAAGGCCAAAGCGGAGCAAAAGATTCCTCATTGGGTCATAAAAACTGAATGTGACCTCGGCCTCTTAACCTACAGGACAATGTACAGGAGTATGGGCAAAGGGCGGTTACATATTTACTCAAAATAAACTGTAATGGGACTAATCCACTTCGACTCCCTAACACGGAGTCCAATGTGTTTCTGAATCAAGGAGGTCACCTGGTACTCTTGCGGCAACCAAAAATATATCCAGAGTACTGGAAGACAGCAAAATTGAACCAGGTTTATATCTCCTTGACTTCTTAAATGGTGACTTAGCAGCTTTAGCCATAACTCTTTAGTGCTCTTGTCATTTAGACTCGAGAGTAAATACGGGCTTCTCCCCAAAGCACGGATTTGCGGCCGGTTTTTCAGACGGTTTTCGGTTTTGAAAACTGTCTGAAAAACTGTCCGCAAACTTTTCAATGGATCGCTATGGAAAACCCGTGCAGCAGTCCTCACTGCACAGGTTTTCCACCTGGTGGTTTTTCAGACTGCCGGCGGTCCGAAAAACATATAACATGTTCATTCTTCCGACCAGTTTACAGACGGAATATGAACATATCAATGGGAAGGGGGAGGGCTTTTCTCCGCTAATCGTGGAGAAAAGCCGTCCCCCGGCGGCCATGTGCACGGCACAAAAACCGGACAAATACCGGTCGGATAAACCGACCAGTATTTGTCCTGTACCGTGTAAACGGCCCCTAAAACTCCATGACAAGCTACCAACAAGTCTACCTTAGAACAGAGAAGAATGTCCAGAAAATCTGAGTGTCGCTTCTGACGAACTTTTTCTAGTTCTTCCTCCTTCTGCAGTTGTTTTTTCCTCTCTTCAATAACTTTATCTGATGGATAAACAGAGAACAAATAATGCTCCTGGAATAAAAAGTGACAAAAAAGTCACAGGTATCCCATAATGGTACCACACTTCAGTCTGCAAAAAACAAGCCTTAACACAGAACAGTAGATTGAAAAATAAAAGGTAATGGTCTCGGAAAATTAAAACCCAAAGCAAATTTTAAAAAATTCATCGGAATCATACTGACCCTTAGAATAAATAGAACGTAATTTATACCTAAAAAAAAAATGGCACAATTGTGTTTTTTTCCCATTCCACCTATCTGCCTCCCTAGGGAGGGAGCAACCATAGACTGTGCATCAGGTCATGGCTCTGTCCCCAGGACTATGTCCACTATGAATCCTCCCCACACTGAGGCTAGCGATTACCGGTGTGAAGATGCGCAATCTGGCAAGCTCTGCGAAACCGTCGTCCATGAGGGCTTAGATAGTAAATAAGATCACTATGATACGGGAAGGTTCGGATCCTTTGTTGCGTTAGATGGGCGAGGTCATACACTGCACCGATATAGGAGTTATCACTGCAAATATAAATAAAATATATGTAAGAAATCACGTCTGACAGATTAATTACATTTAGTTTTTTCTCACTCAGAATTCAGTAGCCACAGCCAAAGACTGGACAATGTTTTCTGCTGCTCCACTAATGAACTGAACATGGCAGTGGGGTCTGTTCTCTGGGGATTAATGGTTAGGACCGAGTAGAGATGAGCAAACTACTTGGCTACTTTTCTGGTTGAAGCATATATGAACATTTACAGGACTTGTTTGAAGCCATCTGCGCTCTTATGGAGGCAATTGCACAACTCTCCAGGAACTGTCCACAAGGAAGTCATATGTTATAAATAGAGTTGATCGATTAATCGAGGTTGGCAAAAATTGAGATCGAGCCAATTTGGATTTTTTCATGAAAATCTTTTCGATTTTCAATTTGATCGTCGATTCCAATTAAAGTCAATGCAAGGTAAAAATCGCGATCGCGGCATTTTTACCTAATTTTACCGGAAAAATCGGATCGATCACAAACGAGAAACCCGTCTTGATGTCGATTTTTGCCGATCTCGATTAATCGATTTAACTCTAGTTATAAATGATCTCCTTGTGGTCAGGTCATTTTCCAATAAGAAAATTGTTTTCCTCTAAGTGTGCAGATGGCAACTATAGAGGGCACATACGGGCATCATGGAGGGACTCCATCAATGGGGAGCCTCGTCTCTGAACCAATGCAGAGATCCTCTGACAGGCTGTGGTTCTAATCCTGTCAATCTCAGAATGTGCATATATTACATGGATAGTCGTCATGTTATACTACATTACAAAATGTATGGCATAAGGTATGGTGAAGTGAATCATCCCCCAAGCAAAATAAGCAGTTTAAATCTGGAGTTAAATTGGTCTCAAAAGCAGGGCTGTGGAGTCAGAGTCGTGGAGTTGGAGTCGGTGGCTATTTTGCAGGAGTCGGAGTCGTCATAAAATGGACTGACTCAGACTCCCAAAATATATAATAAGTTGGTCCAGTTAGTTCGATGCAGTGCAAAGAGCAAGAGGAATTGGGTCCAGCCAGTGCTACTGCTCCCATATCTTCAGCCTCATCACATAAGGAGTGTAATTGATGACATGGAGCAGGCAAAGCGCTGCCCCAGGGGAAAAGATTTTGCTCCCAGGGCAAACAGATTTCAGCAAACTTTTTCACCAGCTTTCAAAGAAGTAGAAGAGTTCAACCATTCATCAAAACTGACTGTGGCTGAGGCAATTCCTCTATACCCCAACATTGTTAGAGATGTTCCCCCTGTGTTCACCGCTTTACCCCCAACCCAAGTTAGTGTAGAGAGGCCGTTCTCTAGCCTGGAAATAATGAGATCAGATGTGAGGTCATGTATGCAGGATCTGATGGAGGCGATACTATTTCTCAGAACAAATTCAGAGACTCCACAAATGTTCCTGCAGTGTTTTGCATATTTACAATTTTTTTTGTGTCCTAAAGTAATATCCAATAACTCTATTTTACACTGACAAGCAAAATGGTAACAATGGTTTGAACTTGTGACTTTCAGGCTCCATATCTCACCATCCACTACAGCTTTGTACATGAAGCTACTGTAATTTTGTATACAGTTATCTTACCTATCTTATCCGTAAGTGTGACTTGCAAGTATTTAGCATCTGCTTAGTTCTGCAGATTCTTTCCTGTAACTGCACTGTTACTGTTTTGCTCCTAAAAATCAAAATAATAATAATTTTTATTATTTTGTTAGTATTTGGGAAATCCACCTTTGGTTTTTTATACTGCCTGAATCCTTCTGGGCTCTGGGTCAGATTCAAGCACATTTTGACCAAAATCTGATCCCAGGTCTCTTCTACACATTCCCAGTGTTGGTGCAGACTGGACTTGGATACAAATACAGCTTTTTCTTCAACTCTACCCACAAGTGTTCAAAAGATCAAAACATTGTTACCCTTTAGCTTGTCAGTGTCTGTTCTACCTAAATAGCTTGATTATTGTATCATAGGGTAGTAAACAGCCTGATGGGACCATTTTACTACAGTAAAGTTATCACTTAAACATGCGCCGTGTATGAGGGAGTCAGGAGTCGGAGGTTTGGGAAATTGTGGTGTCGGAGTCGGGGCTTCGGCTTGCCGACTCCACAGCCCTGCATAAAAGTGCTGTCAGATAATTTGGTGAAAAGAGCCTTTTCCCACCCAGCTCTCCACTAACAAGGCTCGACTCGCTTCACATTTGCAGCCTCTGCTGCTGGTATGTTGCAGCATACCTTGATAAATTTGCAGCAGGGCCAAAGGAATCTTTAGGGCAAAGATAGTCTCTTTTTGACTATGTTTGCTCTATTTCCCTATTGTAGACGCTATGGGCGACATGCATGAAATTTGGCGTTTACACGCCAAATTTAATGCGCATAAAAAACGCACAGAATGCGCCTGATTTATGAACCTGCTCTACATCGGGTCATAAATCAGTCGTATTCCAGCGCTCGGGCAACAGTTCGGATCAGGTATACCACTTTGAAAGTAATGTAATGCGCCCAGAAATTCCGTAGCGAAGCTATAAATTTATAGCTTTGCTACGGTTCTGTGCGCCCTGCCTCCCGCATGCCCCCCAGAGACCGGTCGCATTACAAAGCACCACAGGTGTGATGTAGTGCGCTCTGGAGTGGCGTGCGGGAGATTTGAAAATGTATGAACGGGGCTGTGTCTGATATCGGACTGTAAAGACACCAGATATTTGGCGCAGCCCGTTCATACATGTCATCCCATATGTGCTCACACAAGTGTGGTGAACCACATAAGAGGCCAAAACATGATAGTTCCAAGTGTAATATTCTTGCTTTCTTTTGTCAGGGGGAGCCTGTGGAATCTTACCCAAGTCCAAAACTTGTGTAAATGTTTCTATATCTTTCTATGTTCTTCTGTGCTCTTTTTACATTCTTTTACATACTTGTGTGTTCATGATGTGTGGTGGGCAGCGGCGCAGTGCTGTCTGCAGGGCAGGAATTCCTATAGAGATGGGTTGTTAGAGGAGTAGACTGCCACAACAACATCAGTCATTACAGTATCAGCAACCAAAGCATCACTGAACGAGCAGAATGCAGGAATGAGAAGGAAGTGATCTGGGAACTAAAAGTGACCTAATGCTATAAGGACAGGAAGGCAGGAGTATTTTTAAGCCGCTCTTATGTCCCATATGCAATTGCGTGATGACGGCACATATAATCCTGCATGAAAATCTTCTGACGCGGCCCAATATATCAAGCTTCATCATTAGAAGGTGCTGCATGGCTGGTGAGGAAGGATTGTATGAGAGGATCTGCTGAGTGATCTGTCTACATTCTGAGCTTCAGATGATAGGATTATAGATAGGATGATGCTTACATATCCGTCTGGCAGTTACTGTGGTAGCTGAAGGCACACTTCATGATGCTGTCCAGGGTCATCAGACTGACGTACTGGAAAAGCTCCACCGATGGCTTGTCATCACAGAGTGGATCCCACTTGTCCTGTAAATAATTGTTAGAAAAGTCACCAACAACAGTGTTCCAGCTATTATGCTTCATCAAGAGTTCACTCTGTACATAGTCCTATGACTTTTTAGGAAATTAAAGGTGTTTTCTCACCATGCAGTTTCACAGAGCCACAGCCAGCTTTAAAAAGGGCAATACACTACGTGGAAATCCCTAAAGAAGCATTTATGCTATCTATCATACATGAAAAAACTTTGAGACTCTCGGTTCACATATCATGATCAGAACATGTTTAAGCTGCCCACGACTTTCAACGTGATCTCAAAATCAGGCAGTCCTATGCTATCTTTACCTCTCAATCGAGCCAATCAGGCCTCTCGCTGGGTCAATTGAGAGGTAAAGATAGGATAGGACTGCCCGATTTTGAGATCACGTTGAAAGTCGTGGGCAGCTTAAACATCTTTTGATCAAAATATGTGAACCGAGAGTCTCAAAGTTTTTTCATGTATGATAGATAGCATAAATGCTTCTTTAGGGATTTCCACGTAGTGTATTGCCCTTTTTGCAGTAATGTGCCGCTGGCGGCGGTCTGTGTGTGTACATGTATAATTACATGTGTGCCGCAGCCCTGCCAGTGGCACCCAGGTTTGCATACGTTTTTTCAGAAATGTTTTTGTGTGCAGAAACATACGTTATACTTGGTGTACATTGATTTTAACCTATATGGGAAGGAAGGGGTGCTTCCATTTTGGGTTTCTGTCCCCGCCCACTCTCACAGGCTGTCATAAGAAGGGCAGCTTGCAGGTTGGGTGCTTTTTATTTTTTCTCTCTGAATAATGGAGGTCGGTTGACCCAGCGAGAGGCCTGATTGGCTCGATTGAGAGGTAAAGATAGCATAGGACTGCCCGATTTTGAGATCACAATGAAAGTCGTGGGCAGCTTAAACATCTTTTGATCAAAATATGTGAACCGAGAGTCTCAAAGTTTTTTCACAGCCAGCTTTAGACTCACACTCCCTGGTTAGGATGTGGGTGGGTCTATAGCAGTGACTGGCATACCAGCTCTGCTATTTCTACTTGATTCTGCAACAGAGACATGACTACTGGAGGCCTGTAAAGTGTACTGCACAAGGCTACAGAGCTCTAAAGAGTGAAAGCTTTTCATTCAGTTAAGTAGACAAACTCTGTTGCTTGAGATAAGACTCTGCAGGGAGTAAGGGCTCGTCCCCACGGCAGGTTTTTCAGTCGGTATTACAGACAGTTTTTGGATTTGAAAAAACCATCTGTAAACCGACTGTCATTCTTTTCCATTGATTTAAATAGAAAATCTGTGCAGTAATCCGCACTGCACAGATTTTCCGCCGGATGGTTTTTCACACCGCCGCCGTTTCTAAAAACTTAGAACATTTTCATTCTTCCACCTGGTTTCCTGGCGGAATATGAACATGTTAATCAGAATCTGGCCGGTATTTTAACCTGCCGTGTGGACGCAACCTAACTCACCATGGGCAGACAGTGACTGATGGCAGTTTGGCAATAAGAGATAAGTGAGAGCAGGGAGAGTGAAACTTGTGTGTTCTAAGAGGAGATAAAATCTTCCTTATCTCCAGAACAAAGCAAAATCAACAACATAATGTATTTGGTAATAGTCTTCATTTACCTTTCCTTACTTATTAAAAGCTAATTATTGTAGTAAGAAAAAAAAACCTTTAATAAGCCCCTTATACTAAAGGAATGAGTCTACCTCAGCTTGGGTGTAGGACAACCTTAGTTAACTCTCTTGCTAACCCTTGGCTCTGTAAAAATATCACAATTAACCTCTAAAGAGCAGATACTCCCCTACATCGCTACTGTCCAGGTTCTGATACTTTTTACTTCCTTAAAATGGGCTCTTGTTTTTAAAGAAGAACTTTAGGCAAAATCACGACACATTCTAGAACATTCTGGAATCTCCATAACGAGAGGACGGTCACCAAGCTTTATTACCATGTAGCACATCCATAAATCACAGATATGACACAAAACAATGTTTAAAAGCTGTATATTCTGCTTCACGTAACATCACTCTAGAACTGTAAGTGTATGTGCACACGACAATGTCAAAATACTCATTGGAGTCTACTGTTTAAAACCGTGTCAGACGATGTGGTTTAAACATTTATATGGATTTTGAGGTCATTTTTTTGCTTGAAAAGCCAAGTAAAAACCAGCACTAGTACATCAAACAAAACAAAGTTACAGTAGGCTAAAGTGATTGTGGAGGGTTGGATGAGAGGGATATCACTGATCAATCAACAATCTGCATTAGCCCAGAAGATGATACTGGAACTTGTGTCTAGTGATTGTGGATACAATCACATCTATCCAGGTGACAGTAGTGTATAGAGGAACATAACTTCACCAGTTTTACTACCTCCAGCAGTCTTATCATGTGATCACCACACAGGTCATGTGACCCCTGGTATCCCAGGTAACACTAGTGTATAGAGGATCAGAACTTCTCCAGTATTACTACCTCCAGCAGCGTCTTATCATGTGACCACCACACAGGTCATGTGACCCTGTTATCCAGGTAACAGTAGTGTATGGAGGAGCAGAACTCCAGTATTACCACCTCCAGCAGCATCTTATCATGTAACCACCACACAGGTCATGTGACCCTGGTATCCATGTAACAGTAGTGTATGGAGGAGCAGAACTTCTCCAGTATTACTCCGTCCAACAGCATCTTATCATGTGACCACCACACAGGTCATGTGACCCTGGTATCCAGGTAACAGTAGTGTATGGAGGAGCAGAACTTCTCCAGTATTACTACCCCTATGCAGCGTCTTATCATGTGACACACACCAGGTCATATGACCTGGTTCCAGGTAACAGTAGTGTATGGAGGAGCAGAACTTCTCCAGTATTACTACCCCTAGCAGAGTCTTATCATGTGACCACCACACAGGTCATGTGACCCTGGTATCCAGATAACAGTAGTGTATGTTAGGAGCAGAACTTCTCCAGTATTACTACCCCTAGCAGAGTCTTATCATGTGACCACCACACAGGTCATGTGACCCTGGTATCCAGGTAACAGTAGTGTATGGAGGAGCAGAGCTTCTCCAGTATTACTACCTCCAGCAGCGTCTTATCATGTGACCACCACACAGGTCATGTGATCCTGGTATCCAGATAACAGTAGTGTATGGAGGAGCAGACCTTCTCCAGTATTTATTTTTTTTGTTTTTAAACAAAATCAAGTTTATTGAAAGATATGCAAAATTCAACACTCAGTGATCAAGTGAACGGACGGCCCAAATATAACAACATATAGATACAAGAAAAATAAGAAATACAGAATTGGTCATAAGGGTACATCACAATAAGATTAGTTTCATAAGTTGCGTACAACAGTATCTACAAGTGAGTAATAATGTTTCCATAATAGAAGCAAAGACCACAATGAATCATCAGTATAAACTTGAGATTAGTTTTTTTAAAAACCAAAAACGATATCAATACAACATAATAAATCTTACAATCTAAGAATAAGAAATCGTGTGTGCGTCTTGTTTCCCACATAATAGAAGGATCATGTATATTTCTGAAAACCCAGAACCTACGGGAGGTAGGTTCAGGTCACCAGACATGTGATGTAATTCCTGGAGGAGAGCTCATGCGTATATAAGTACCTAAGGGCTGTGCAGGTAGAGAATAGAGGGGTTGAAAGCTATACTTAGACCACACAGGGAATCGCCAACACTGTTTGTGTAGAGTCCAGCCAATCCCCCCAAACGTTAATAAATTTATCAGGGCACCCCCTATGCAGATAAATATACTTTTTATATGGTAGGGTAGCATTCACTGCATTTATCCAATCATGTAGAGTGGACGTGTATTAAGAAAGCCAGTGTTGAGCGACCGTTTTTCTAGCAATGAACAAGAGTTCCGTAAGACAAGTATATATCACGGAGGATGGAAATTCCTCCTGATCTAAGAACAGGAGACACGACTTGGGGTCATCAGGTACCGGACACCCCATCTCGTTATTTAGAAATTTAAGGATCTGCTGCCAGTATCCCTGGATCTTGGGGCAGGCCCACAACAAATGGAAAAATGTGCCCGGTACAGAGGAACATTTCGGACATATGTCGGGAAATTCTGGCTTAAATTTGTGAAGACGAGTGGTGGTGTAATTCGCCCGGTGCAAGATGTACAACTGTGTCGCCCGCTCCCCATATTTCGGAGACACCAGCTAGGGGTTTGCAGTGCCAATGTCCATTGGTCTTCTGCAATAGGACCCACATCACCCTCCCAAGTAATTTTCTTAGCTCTGAATGGGGCGCCCAACTTTCCTCTCAACAATAATGTATAAAAGGAGCTGATTAGGCCCCGCGGAGGGGGAGACAGTAATAGAGGAGGTATGGGGAAATCCTGAAAGATTATACGGTTGTTTGGGAAATGAGCCTGTAGGGCATGGCGGAGTTGAAGGTAGTGAAAAAAGGAAGTATTAGGAATATGGTATTCAGCTGCCAGGTCCTGAAATGTCCTAAGGGTCAGATCCTTATACAATTGTGATAAATACACTATCCCCTTTCTCTGCCATACAGAGCTCTCTAACGAGAGAAGCTCCTGTAGGTTATTGTTGCCCCAGAGAGGCGTATACTTGTCAGCCCCTACTTGATAATAGAGCTCTTTGACTTGCTTTCAAACTAAGAGGCTTTGCCTAAGTATTGCAGGGCACTGGCTATGGTGGATGGAAAGGGTATGGGCCGCGAAAAGGAAATGGAAAGGGTGCAGATACATCGAGTCCCAGGGTTTAATTAAAAGCTCCATCACTCGCAGATGGTCTGTTGCGTGCCATCTGACCAGCTGGGAAAGTTGAGCAGCCCAATAATAAACACGTAGATCAGGTACGAACGCTCCTCCCATATCCCAAGGATGTTGCAGGACTTCTAAAGAGAGGCGAGCTCTACCATTGTTCCAGATAAAGGAGGTCAGAACAGAGTTCAACGAGCGGAACACTGAGGAGTAGTGTTGAGCGATTACGTTGGCTATCGACATCGGGCGATAGTCGGCCACCATCGATAAGGTTTTTCGATAGTCGATCATCTCCGATGACCATTAAAGTCTATGGGAGCGCAACAACACCTTCATTCTTACACCCAAACAGGGCTGGAGAAGCTGGAATTAACATCCACAACAGTCAAATGGATACTGCTACATCTTAGGCACAACACTTAGGCTATAAAAGCCACAGAAAAAAAGTCACAGACCATTCACTATCCCTGTCTTGTACCCAGCCTGACCCTTAAACCTGCATCACCCACAAATTAAAAAGTGCCAGAAGGCAGTATTATTTGAACCATCATTTTACTTGAACTGGACATTGAATATCCCTGTCCTGGAACGCAGCATGACCCTAAAAACCTGCATGACCCACAGATTAAAAAGTGCCGGAAGAAAGTAGTCTTTGAACCACCATTTTAGTTGAACTGGACATTGACAAACCCTGTCCTGGACCGCAGCATGACCCTTAAACCTGTCTGACCCACAGATTAAAAAGTGCCGGAAGAAAGTAGTCTTTGAACCACCATTTTAGTTGAACTGGACATTGACAAACCCTGTCCTGGACCGCAGCATGACCCTTAAACCTGTCTGACCCACAGATTAAAAAGTGCCGGAAAAAGGAGTCTTTCAACCACCATTTTAGTTGAACTGGACATTGACTATACCTGTCCTGGGCCACAGCATGAGCCCCAAACCTGCATAACACCCACATGAAAAAAGAGTACAAAAAGGGAGTCAGTCGACCACCATTTTAGTTGAACTGGACATTGACTATACCTGTCCTGGGCCACAGCATGAGCCCCAAACCCGCATGATCCCCAGATTTAAAAAGTACCGGAAAAAGGAGTATATCAACCACCATTTTAGTTGAACTGGACATTGACTATACCTGTCCTGGGCCACAGCATGAGCCCCAAACCCGCATGATCCATGCTGACGATGATGATGATGACATTTGTGGCCGTGACTGCGAGGACGAGGAGGTAAGACTGCTAGATGCAGGTTGCATTAACCACTGAAGGACAGATTGGCGACTCTGTTCATTACTGAGATTCACAGGGCCCTGACCCAGCGATGACAGGCCTGGCGGTCCTGCAACTGACAATCCACTGGCATGCGTGTTGTCGCAGGCACTGGAAGGAGCACCTTCTCTCGTACCTCTACCTCCATGTGCTACCCCCCTCTTTGCTCGCTTACCACCTGCATTTTGCTCCATGTTCAGAAATATAAAAATTTGAGAAGGTATGGAATAGTTTTGGAAAGTCTCTTATTAAAAGACGGCAAATCACAGCTATTCTCAAATCCCTCTAATCAAAACAAAATTGCTGGATTCAAATTTAACTGCAAGGTGTCTTATCAACAACTCTGGACTGGGCAAAGTGCAAAAAACACTATCTGTTATGTTTTCGTATAATACACGTATTTTTGCACCTTTCAATTCACCTGTGGTGACTATAAAATTGCTGTTTTCAGATTTACGTGCAAGCTGCGTCAATGAACAAAGCTGTAGTGCGCCAAAGTCTGAAAACACGTATCTGTTATGTTTTCGTATAATACACGGTATTTTTTGCACCTTTCAATTCACCTGTGGTGACTATAAAATTGCTGTTTTCAGATTTACGTGCAAGCTGCGTCAATGAACAAAGCTGTAGTGCGCAAAAGTCAAAAAACACGTATCTGTTATGTATTCGGATAATAAAAGGTATTTTTTGGCACCTATCAATTCACCTGTGGTGACTAAAAAATTGCAGTATTCACATTTAAGTGCAAGGTGCCTCAATGAACAAAGCTGTAGTGCGCCAAAGTAAAAAAACACGTATCTGAAATTTATTCGGATATTACAAGGTATTTTTGGCACCTATCAACCTGTGCTGACTTGCTGGATTCTAATTTAAGTACAAGGTGGATATATCAACAAAGGTGGAATGGGCAAAATTGAAAATGAACACCTATCTGAAATGTATACTGATAATAAAAGTGG
Source organism: Phyllomedusa bahiana (assembly GCA_025379985.1). Classification (NCBI taxonomy): domain Eukaryota; kingdom Metazoa; phylum Chordata; class Amphibia; order Anura; family Hylidae; genus Phyllomedusa; species Phyllomedusa bahiana. The sequence continues at coordinate 121,205 of JAODAL010005076.1, forward strand.
AGTTTTGCACCTAACAAAGAGACCTGCAGTTACTAGAAAAGATGTGTATCCTATAAGTTCAGGCTGCCCAATATCCAGGAAATATTTCAATAGAAAACTGTTAATAATAAAGCTATTGCAGTGCAATGTCTACACTAAGTCTTGGTGAACTTTATCCAGTATTCTTTATAGAGCTTGTCTGTGTTCGCCCGCGGGGGCCCCCCCTCCGCTCCCCCCCCGTGACTTTACAGCGGTAGATGCTCCTTTAAAATTCTCTACCTAACTATATAAAATCTTCCAATCTCTAATCTAACTAAATTGTAAGGATCACAGCTAATAGTAGAGGTTTCTCTGTGAAGAAATATAATAATTTCGCTGAGCTGTTTGGACACAAGCAGAGCGCACGTCCTTCTGCTCTGAGACGCTGAGAGACACTGAGGCTGAACAGGAAACGCTGTTCTATGTAAAACGAGGTCATGTGATTTTTCCAGCCAATCGCAACCATACACATCCCAGTCATGACGTCGCACACACATCTCACCCTGCTCTATTCTGTAATCTGATTTGCTGGCCGCCAAAATTACAGGAAGTGCCGAAAATGGCGCGATCTTAATAGATGATGCACAGATTTTAGCCTTAATTATCGCATGATCTAAAAATTTCGATCACCATAAAAACCTTGCCGATTTCAACTTTGTCGATAATAATCGCTCAACACTACTGAGGAGTCCAAATATATCGGGGATTGAATAAGGATATATAATATTTTAGGAAAAAGGATCATTTTCACCAAACTGATTCTGGCCATAAGAGACAGGGGAAGTTTGGACCACCCCTGAATCCTATTTCGAAGGGATACAAGAAGTGGACTGATATTCAGCTCGCGGAACTCAAACAGGGACCTAGATATAGTGATGCCCAAATATGTGATCTGAGAGGACCACTGCAGGGCATGGATGAAGCTTGTCGTGAGGGAGCAAATAGGTCTAGAGGCAGTAGATGGGACTTGTCAACATTAACCTGCAAACCGCAGTATTGACCGAATGTAGTAACTACAGATAGAGCCCTGGGAAGTGACACATCAGCGTCCTGTAAATACAGGAGTGCGTCATCAGCATACAAACTCAACTTCTCATGTAGAGAACCCACCAAAAATCCAACCACCCCAGGATCCTCCCGTATTCGGGCAGCCAAAGGCTCAATCGCCAGGGCAAATAGGAGTGGGGATAGGGGGCATCCCTGCCTAGTGCCTCTTTTTAGGGACAGTGCGTCTGATATGAGTCCATTAACCCTAACTTTAGCTGTTGGTTGACAGTATAACAATTTGACCCAGGATATATAAGAAGAACCAAACCCAAATTTGTGAAGGACCAACCATAGATAGTTCCATTCCACTGAATCAAAGGCTTTATTGGTATCTAGAGACACCAATATCCTAGCACCAATGTTGCTGTGTGGGGCCTGCATGTTCATAAAGAGTCTATGTAAGTTCATGGCTGTGTGCTTCCCAGGCATAAAACCAGTTTGATCTGCATGGACCAGGGAGAGTATAACCGAGTTAAGACGCATGGCCAAAACCTTGGCCAGTATCTTAACGTCCGTCTGCAGTAAAGATATCGGCCTGTATGAGGAACATAATTCAGGGTCCCTACCTGGCTTGGGGATCACTACAATTAATGCTTCTCGCATCGAGGTCAGAAGACACGAAGCATCTCTTGCCTCATTAAACAATCTGAGAAGCAGCGAGCCAAAAAACTGTGGGTCCTGTTTAAAGAATTCTATGGGCAGTCCGTCTGTTCCTGGGGATTTAGCGTTTTTAAATGATGAGATTGCTGCCTGTATTTCCTCAGGGGAAATAGGAGCGTCCAACATCGCCCGTTGTTCTCCACTGAGATAGGGTAGAATCACACCTCCCAAGTACTCCAAAATTTCTGCATCTGAAACAGTAATATGGGAACTATATAGGTCTGCATAAAATTAAGACCTTACAAGTAACAAATAGCTATCAGCGTCAGTCGTGCAGCGCTCACACGCCAGGATATCTGCACTGAGAATTAGGGGAGGTACCTCAGGAGTTGTACCCTCATCTCGTTTCATAAGGCACAGGATAAGGAAATAATGAAGGAAAAAGGAGAGAGAGGGAGGGAAGGGAAGGATAAAGGAGGGAGGGAAGGGAGAGGGGGTAAAAGGGTGAGAGAGAACATTCCCTACATATATTTACCACTGTATACTTGAAAGCGAGTATAGTCATAACTCTAAATGAAACATGCTGCATAGCAACACTTGGGTAAATCCCGGCAACCTTGCATAAATCAATAACAATTATTAGTAGTAATTTGTGGTTAAATATGCACTCGCAACCAATCAACGGAGGAAATAGGATCACCATTAGAAAGCGTCACATTTTAAGACCAGCATAGGATATCTCCGATGAGAAGGTAAGTCTTTGGACCATCAGTTGAGCCCCCGTAAATTAATCTCAGGGTGTTTGTCCATCCAGTCCTGGACATCCACAGGATTATCCAAAAAGTGGGTCCCATTCCCCACTTGTACACGGAGTCTGGCAGGGTACAACATCGCGTACTTTAGTCCCCTTTCTCGGAGTTTAGCCTTAGCTGAGGTGAATTGAGCTCTCTTTCGCTGGATCTCCAAGGAGAAGTCAGGGTATACGTGGATTTGCACGTTCTCATATGGGATTGGACCTTTTTCGTGCAGGAGACGTAGCAAAGTGTCCCGGTCCCGATAGTGGAGGAACTTCGCAATGAAAGTCCGCGGAGGGGCCCCAGGTGGAGGCGTTTCGGTAGAATACGGTGGGCCCGCTCAATGGCAAACATTACAGAGAAGCTGTCTCTGCCAAATGTATTAATTAGGAGAGTCAAGAAAAGCCTCCGGCAGAGAGTCCTCCACACCCTCGGGGAGACCAATAAATCTCAAATTGCATCTCCTGAGACGGTTCTCCTGGTCATCGACCTGTTGGCGCAGTTTACGGACTTGAGTCTCAACATCAGAAACTTTGGCATCCAACGGGGTAGCTCGGTCTTCTAGGTCCCTCACTCTCTGCTCCACCTCTGTCACTCGCTCCCGCAGAACCTGCGCATCTTGACGAAGCAGGGAGATGTCAACTTTGATCTTGTCAATACGAGTAGAAAGCGTGGTGTGACAAGTCTCGATAGCCTCCAACACCTTCTGGGTGTCCAAGCTGGAGGTGTCCTGGGTGGTGGTTGGGGGCTCTTTGGCGGGAGTATTTGGAGAAGAAGGAGTATGCGAACCAGCTTCAGGAGGCCCCGTTCTACGGTAGGCAGCCAGTTTTTCCGCCGCCTCAGGATTTTTCTTAGGCGGCATAATAACGAGAAAGAGGGTCTAAGACAGGCAAAACAGTCTCTCCTTTAAGCAGCGCTGCACGGTCCGCGCCACAGCTTAATCACAGAGATATCATCCAGAGAACTGGCACATTGTACAGTAGCCGGATATGGTGGAGGTGAAGGGCTACATGCACCACACAAGAAGCAGTCTTGCTGGTAACCACACGAGGAGTCAGGGGCAAGAATCTAATAGAACTCAGGGCCTCTACCCAGGTGGCTGTACGGTGGTGCAATATGTAATGCAACGTAGATGATGGTGGTTGTACTATCAGCATCAATTTAAGCACTGCCCTACTTCCAACCAACCACTAGGTGGAGATCTAGACCAAGCACATGGAGCTGCAGCTGCAGAATACTGTAGATATAGAGTGATAAAGTCCAGCTTCCAGGGTTGTAGCTAATAACTATAGCAGGCACAATATTATATTATACTGCTGGAGCTGATATTCTTCCCAGGTATCTCCCAGAGTGGAAGGCAGCAGAGTTTCAGGCTAGTGTGTCCGACGAACTGGCTGGGGTTGTGAAGCAAGGACACAAAATGGCGGCGCCACGTGCAGCACAGACCTCAGGGAAGGATGGCGGCCCCGTTGTAGTGAAGGGTTATAGCGCGTCCCTGACAAGGTGTTCCGCAGTCTACCTGCACCGTACCTCACACCAGTGGGGTTTCCCAGGGATAGGTGTCCGTCAGGCAGCGGCCACGATCGAGCTCCGCACGTCCCGCACCTCTCAGGCAGTAACACAGGCGCCGCACCGGGTCTCCGCTGTGCTTGGCCGCTGGGTCAGCAGGCAGCCGCAGGCAGCACGGGTCTCAGCGCTGGCGGGCAGCTCAGGGAGCGGCGGGGTCCCAGGACACAGTTGCTCCGACCCACCTCCAGTAGCAAGCTGGGGACGGCACCAGGGGCTGCAGGATCCACGTGCACGGCTCCACGAGGTCACCGCCGCAAGCGGGCCGCAGTCTCAGGCTCTCACGGGCTCCAGGCACACACCGGACCGCAAGGACAAGAATCCTCCATGTCTCCTTTCCTTCCCAGCAAGTATTTCACAGGATATTAGGCGGTTTATATCAGTATCTGCAGGAGCTCCCTCACTGCACGTCTGCTCTCCTCGGCAGCCAGGCCCCGCCCCCGAACTTCTCCAGTATTACCACCTCCAGCAGCATCTTATGTGACCACCACACAGGTCATGTGACCCTGGTATACAGGTAACAGTAGTGTATGGAGGAGCAGAACTTCTCCAGTATTACCACCTCCAGCAGTGTCTTATCATGTGACCCCCACACAGGTCATGTGACCTGGTATCCAGGTAACAGTAGTGTATGGAGGAGCAGAACTTCTCCAGAAATTACTACCTCCAGCAGTGTCTTATCATGTGACCACCCAAAATGTAATGTGACCCCTGGTATCCAGGTAACAGTAGTGTATGGAGGAGCAGAACTTCTCCAGTGTTACTACCTCCCAGCAGCTTCTTATTCTGTGACCACCACACAGGTCATGTGCCCCTGGTATCCAGGTAAAGTAGTGTATGGAGGAGCAGAACTTCTCCAGTATTACTCCCCCCAGAGGTTTATCATGTGCCCACCACACAGGTCATTGCCCCTGGTACCCAGAAAACAGTAGTGTTGAAGGAGCCCAGAATTCTCCAGTTTTTCTCCCTCCAGCGAGTTTATCATGTGACCACCATACGGGTTTTTGCCCTGGTTCCAGATAAAAGTGTGTTGGGGAGCAAAATTCTCCAGTATTATACCCCCCAGCAGGTTTATCATGTCTGTCACTGTCTGTGGAGAAGCCACGGGCACATTCTTCTCAGTGTCTCATCTTTCTTAGTTTTTTTTCTACGATTAACTTTATTAACATGACATCTGCTATACAGACAGACTGGAATAACCATATTAATAATTATTATTCCTTCATTATTTCTATTTAGTTACCTCATAGATGTCATGTGTTCCTGTTACTGACTGCCATGGGTGACGTGAACGATGCCATGTTTACTGACTACCATTACACCCTGGGAGCCATTACCATATCTCCCAACTTTTCAGATAATCAAAGAGGGACACCTAGACCTAACTGTGTTAACGATCCAATTTTTAATGCGATATACTTAAATAAGTTCTTATGGAAATTTCAATATAAATATCATTGAAATACGGACATTTCCAAGGTCTACATTTATCACAAAATGATAAAATAATATTTAAATTGCAATCTAATATACAGCAATATAGTAAGTTTATTAATGCATATTTATTTCTCATGTGAAAAAGAATGACATTCAAAGAGCAAAGAGGGACAGGAGTTAAAAATAGGGACTGTCCTCCCAAAAGATGGACACTTGGAAGGTATGTCATTACTATGGACAGGAATATGGGCTGACACTTTTTTTTCATATCTAGAAAGGGGCTTAGTGTAATGGTATGACAGAGATACAGGAGCACAATTCTCGATACACATATATTAAACACTTTATTTTTGTTGTTTATTGCCTCCTTTAGGCCGTGTTCACACGGCTTATTTGTCCGCGGATTGGCGCCGTACTCCGCGCCGGATTTGCGCTGCAGTACGGGCCAATCATCGGAGTCATTACGGTAATCCACGTTCTCATGAGAACAGTGGATTCCGTCGCTCCTCCCCGCTCGGCGAATCCGCCGGGCGGGGAGAAAGTGACATGCACATTATTTACCCGGGGCGGGCGCGCCCTAATGCATTGTCTATGGGGCCGGCGGCTGCTCCCCGCCCCGCTCCCGCCCGCCTTATTCACGCCGGATTTGCGAGCGCAATCCGGCTCGCAAATCCGGCGTGAATAAGCCTGTGAACGGGGCCTTATACGTTATTTCCCTGTTTCTAATCATTTTATTTCCATAAGGTCTGTACCTCTTAGATGTTTAAGGGGCCATTTACTGGTAATGGACAAATACAGGTCGGTTTATCTGACCGGTATTTGTCCGGTTTGCGTGCCATCCCTGCGGCCGCAGGGGGGGGGGGTTTCTCCACGATGATCGAAGAAAATTCCTCCCCTTCACATTCACTTGTTCATAAACTGTCCGAAAACTGTACGGAAGAATAAGCATGTAGGGCACTGCTGCACAGGTTTTCCATAGAAGCCTGCTGTGTTCGTTTGCGGACGGTTTTTCAGACGGTCTGCAAAACCGTGAACCGTCTGAAAAACCAGCCGCAAACCCGTGCCGTGGGGATATGCTCTAACATTGTTGTAATAATATCAGGTGGCAACAGTAAAAACAATAAAAAACTGTTTCTCATATTTATTTATTTTTTTAAAAAGCAAAAGTGACGCTATAAGTTTTGTATTGTGTCAGTTTTCCTTCACGGATGTTTATATATAATTTTAGAATTTTTTACATTTTATTTTACATATTGTGCCTCCCATAACGTCAGAAAAAGCCCTCTGGGGGCACTCTGAGATGACGCTTGTTTTTTTGCCGATATTCCTCTGTAACAATGGATATTATCCCCAGTAAGAGGGGAAATAAAGTCACCTGAACTCACTGCAGAGCAGATCTCGGTTTGTTAAGACCCAGCAGCATCTGCATTTACCGAGCCCCAGCGGAGGCAGGAAGCAGAGATGTCTCCTGCTAATCTCTATATACAATGCTCAAGGAGTGCTGTCTACACAATCGACAAGGCAAGGATGATAATAAACCATTGATAGCCAGCTCTCTGCTCCCACTGCTGCACTCTCTGCATGGCCGTTTTAAAATGACCATGCAGATTTGGAAGACCACCGCTTGGAGGTATATAGTCGACAAGTGGTCATTATCTAGTTAAACAATCAGTTGGTACAGCTCAAACCGGTGGGTTTGCCAAACTCCTGTCTGATGTTGGTGCGTTACTCACCAGCATGATGTTTGTAGAATCAGAGATCAGTTTGACATACGGCTTCAGAACATCATAGTGAAAACCTGGAGTGAGAAGCCGGCGGTGCTGGAACCAGGTGTCCCCGGACAGAATCAACAGCCCCTTCCCTGTAAAAGTGTAGACATCAGGAGGTCAATGTACTGAAAATGTATTAAACAATAATAGGATTCTCACTTATAAAGTATTTAAACAGGGAAGTAAAGGCACGGGAAAAAAAGGAAAAAAAAAAATCAGTCATGTTGGGCGACGTGCATGAAATTTGGTGTTAATATGCCAAATTTCATGCACATTATACAGGCATAGAATGCTCCTGATTTATTAACCCGCTCTACAGCAGGTCATAAATCATGCACATTCTTGCGCTAGAGCTACACTTCTGCATCAGGTATATCACTTTGAAAGTGGTTTACCTGTTCCAACTGTAATGCGCCTAGAATTGCCATAGTGAAGCTACAAATATGTAGCTTCGCTATACTCCTAGTGCGCCCCGGAGTGGCGTGCGGGAGATTTAAAAATGTATGAACAGGCTGCACCTGATATCGGGCTGAAAAGACGCCAGATATCTGGCACAGCCCCGTTCATATATGTCGCCCCCTTAGTTTCTTCAAACCATGAGAGCAGAAAACCTAGAGATAAAAAGAGAAAGCCTCTCTTCCATAGCCTCAGCAAATTATTAAGATAGAGCTTCCCTGGTTATGGGAATTTAGCTAAACCTTGTTTTTTTTTTGCTTGTAACCACCACATTGCCTCAACCATCAAGTGAACCTTATAAAAAGTGTCTTGGTTTTAAGGGAAACAAAATAACTGGTAATTGTAATCACTAGTTTTGCCCTTGCCACGACAGCACCAGCAGAGGCAATGCCAGACATAGTAGCTGGGGTGGCATTAGAGTTTGAAGAACCTTTCTTCCAAAGATATTTAAGACATATTAGCAAAAACCAACTGGTTATGACGATAGAAAGTGTGAGGAGAAAACTACAGTTGAAACCATAAGTTTCCATACACTATATAAAAAGCCCCATCTGCATGTTTTTCTCACCGAAATGAAATCAGAATAAACCTTCCCCGTTTTAGGTCAATTAGGAACCACAATTATTTAGATTTGCCAAATGCCAGAATGAGAGAGATTACTCTGCCTTTAAACAATTTGGGACAGCCCATGTGATGATGTCATGTCTTTGGAAGCAACATCATGAATTGGAGACACAGCTGTGGATGTATTTTATTTCACACCAGAAACACACTGCTTCTGTGTGTAACATCATGGGAAAGTCTAAAGAAATCAGCCAAAATATCAGGAAGAGAAGTGTGAACTTCCACAAGTCTGGATCATCCTTGGTGCATATTTCAGATACCTGAAGGTGCCTCGTTCATCTGTACAAACAATTATCCGCAAGTACAAACAAGACGGGAAAGCGAGTAGCAAAAGATTGCCCAGATGGTAGGAACCCAAACTGTGCCCTACAATTTGCTCCTACTCCAGGTCTCCAAGTAGAAAAAGGAGACCACTGAGGCTATGGAGGATTGGCTTTCCTCCAGGTTTCCTGTTGCTAGAGGCAGACCCTCTGTCCAGTGGTGCTGTCAGTTGTAATACTTTATTATCTAGGAAATCAATCCTTCTTGACTGGAAGCAGAGATCTCCCAAATTTACCAGAGCAAAGGCAGCAGAGCATGAACCTCACATAGGGCCCTTCTATAACTTCTGGACTGCAGCAGTGTAAAGTACCATCCGCACCTAATATAAACGGACAGCTACAGGAATGTCCAAATGGACCTGCTCCTTACGTCGCACAGACAGGAATTAAAGAACATCATTTTTAAAGCTGTCTAACTGATGGTTTGATTGGTGGGAGTCTGGGTGCGGAGATCTCCACAATCACTAACACAGAGAGGGAGAAGTGCCCAGCTGAGCGCTCTGCCCCTTTGTTTCTGATTGACACTCCTTGAGGAAGATATTCTTGAACATGCCTGGCTCCCCTCGGAGACCGAATCAGAAATAAAGGCGAAAAGAGCTCAGCTCAGCATTGCTTTTGCCCATAATTATAGTGGTTAATGGGGGTCTCAGCCCCAGAACCTACAAACTTCTGCCATGGCACTATGACATATCAAAAATTGTAAACATGACAGGTATTCTTTAAGTATAAACTATTAACTGAGTGAACATCCAATAATCCAGAAATGGTAAGAACACCTTCTGTTTCTCCATAGACGATGGCTAAATTCATCAGTTGCAGGAGCGTTCAGTGATCCAGTTATGGAGCTGTCTAACCTAACATTGAGCGGAATTGGTCTAATTGGGACCAGCAGTAGTCACCTGTATAACAACTTACAGCAAGAAACCCCTTAAATGTCCTTAAAGGGAATGGGTCATCAAAAAAATGAGTCATTGTTTAAGTCCCATTTTTATGTTAAACACATTTTTTTAGGAATTTTTAGTTATTTTTTATTTTAATTTTTCATACCAGTTTCAATATTTTTTTTAATAATTCTGAAGTCTTGCAGTTTTCACTTTGGCCACTAGTCCTCGTTTGCACTGATTTAACAGCAGTCAGAGAGATGCTCTACAGTAGCTTCTTGCACATAGGAGACTTAAGACTGACTCAGTCCCATTCACTTCTATAGGAGAGTTTTCTAGTCATGCTCTGTGACCTGGGAAGAAGTCACTGTGCAGGGAGGTGAAAGGGTGAACTGTGACTATCTCCTCTTGTGACTGGTGGATCCTGTGTTATCTGTTCACACTGTTGTCTCCTTTCAGTTTGACCCTCTTTGTGCTGATAATGAGCAGACAACTGAAAATCTCTCTCTACAGAACAGGAAGTGTCAGCTATTATTAGGCTTAGTGGCCAAAGTGAAACCTGCAGGACTTAAGAATTATAAAAAAAAAAAATATATTGAAAGTGATATGGAAAATTAATTAAAAATATAACCACAAATTCTTAAGAAATGTGTTGAACATAAAAATGTGAATTAAACAATAAGTCATTTTTGATGACACATTCCCTTTAAATATATAGTGATACTGAGGCCCAGGCCTGTTGTCCAAGTCACAGGGGATGGAATTCAGTAACACTAATCCTTGGGTCTGTGTCTTATCAGTCACACAGAATTTACAACACACAGTAAACTGTTCAGGTTATAGAGTGAACACAATCTATGTAAGCAGCAAGGTCAGGAGAAGGGGGCACATACCGATCCATGGCACCAGGAAGTTGTAACCAGTCGATGTCTTAGGATCTGTAATACAGTTAATTTTAAGTTACATGGCCCAATGCATGAAGAATACAAAATACAATGTATGATTAATAAGAGCAAAGCAAGATTTAACCCTCAGTCACATAGGAAGAGAAAGTAGCATCGCTCCTGCTGATGCTGTGCTGTCCCCCACTAGTCCATCACTTATGATGTCCATTCATGGCTTATATGAGAGTGATTGAATCATTGGTTTCAATGGTCATGTGCAGAACATGCAGAGGCATCACTGCTGCGGCCAGTGATTGAATCATGTGAGCCATGAGTGGGATATCAACACTGAAGGAGCGGTACACCAGAGCTCTGGTCCTACTGGAACAGCTACGATGGAAGTGGTAAGTAGCGTTTCATTTTTTTCGCAGTGGGAGGAGGCAGGTAATAAGAAGTGGGAAACCCTTTTAAATATATAACTGTATAATATAATTATACACTTATAAGGCCCTTTATAAGCCTTATCTATATGCAGTTGTAATACTAGCAATCGCCCTCATCATGGATCATAGGTGTGTGAGTAGTTGTTTATCAGTATTTTTCCATGTGTGTAATCTCCCCTGTGTTGTGTTGTGGCTTTTCTGCTGTGAACTGGTACTTATCTAATGTGCAGTTTTTACCAGGCAGTTAGCCTAGTGCACAGGTGTCAAATGGCGACCCTCCAGCTGTTGGGAAACTACAACTCCCATCATGCATTTGTATAATCTATAACAGTGGGCATGATGGGAGTTGTAGTTTCCCAACAGCTGGAGGGCTGCCAGTTTGACACCCTAGTGGATGGGTGTTTGAGCAATTGTTCATTAGTAAGCTGCACCTGTAAAATTTCTCCCAGGTGGTTCTAGGGTTTATATTGCCTCCTACTGGGAATAGTTCATTGTCCAGCCACTGAGCTGTAAGTATGGCTTTTTCCCTTTAAATGACTAATATCTTTCCCATGATACATCTACTTTAATATCGCCCTCTGTATGTACAAGAACATAAGAACTATTATACTGGATCTTGTGTTATGTCTTGTAGAGACCACAGAACTGTATACTAAGAAGTCTCTTTTTCTTATATAAACATACACTCACCGGCATTTATTAGGTACACCTGCCCAAAACTGCTCGTTAAACTTAATTTCAATCAGCCAATCACATGGGGGGCAATCAGTGCATTTAGGCAGTAGCTGGTAAAGACAATCTCTGCATTTAAAACCCGGCATCAGTATGGGAAAAAAAGGTGATTTGAGTGCCTTTGACGTGGCATGGTTGTTGGTGCCAAAAGGGCGGGGGTCGGGAGTATTTCAGAAAATGTGATCCTGGGATTTTCACCCCAAAACCCATTCTGGGGTTTCGGGAGAATGGTCCAAAAAAAGAAAAAACATCCATGAGCGGCAGCCCGGGGGCGGAATGCTTGTTATGCCGGGTAAAGGAAAAGGGGGCAAAATGGTTCGAGCTGATAGAAGGCAACAGTGACTCAAATAGCCACCCTTTAAAACCCAAAAGGTAGGCAAAGAGCATCTCTGAATGCAAGTAGGGCGAATTTGGGGGCAGATGGGCTAACAGCAAAAGACACCCGGGTGCCTCCTTTCAGTAAGAACGGAAAGAGGCCCCAAAAATTTGCCCAAGCTCATCGAAATTGGACAGTAGAAGATTGGAAAAACGTTGCCTGGTCTGATGGTCTCGATTTTGCTGCGAAACTTCGGTGGTGGGCGGAATTGGCGTAAAAAAACATGAAGCATGGATCCATCCCCCTTGTATCAACGGTTAGGTGGTGGTGGTGGTGTCATGGTGGGGAATATTTTCTTGGCACTCTTTGGGCCCTTGTACCCAAATTTAGCATCGTTTTTCAACACCTTGTGGAAACTATGCCACGAAAAATTGAGGCAGTTCTGAAAGGGAAAAGGGGGTCCAACCCCCTTACTAGGGTGTGTACCTAATAAGTGGCCGGTGAGTGTATAATTTGTAGAAATTTTAAAAAAGTTTTATGATGGGAAAGATATTAGTCATTTAAAGGGACAAAGCCATACTTACAGCTCAGTGGCTGCAAAATGAACTATATAATATATATAGGGCTATAATTTTCCCTACAGCCATAACATTAAAACCGTCGACAAGTCAAGTGAATAACATTAACTGTCTCATGGCATCTGTCAAGTATGGGATATACAGTATTAGGCAGAACGTGAATAATTAGTTCTTAAATTGTTGCAAAAAATGATAACTGAAAAAGGTGCAGAGCGACTTTGCCAAGAGCTAAATTGTGATGGTAGTAAGTGGGCAGGCATCCAAAAAAGGGGCGTTTGTTGGGTGTTCTCAGAATGTAATGGTTGGTATCTATCAAAAGTGGTCCAAAATAGAATGACTGAAGAACCTGCAACAGGTGCATGGGTACCCAAGGCCCATTGATGTGGGTGGGGGGAGAAGACAAGTCCACTTGGTTTCGATCTAAAAAAATTTTACAACCCCTTTCTGAAAAAAAGTTCCCCGTGCGATATAGAAAGGTATTGGTAACCACAGGGGCTGCAGTCATGGTTTCAGGCTGTATAACTGCAGACTAGTCAGAGTGCCCATGCTGCCCTACGTCCATAACTGAGATGGGCACAGAATTGGACCATGGAGCTATGGAAGAAGGCAGCCTGGTGTAATGATCAGCGTATTTTTCTTGTGGATGTCCGGGTGTGTGCGTCAATGCCTGGGGAAGATATGAGCTCAGGATGCACTTTAACTTTTATTTTTAATCACTTTAAAGGAGTTTTGCCAAGAAGTGAGTTCCTTACCTCTTATCTGCTCAGGAGAGAAGATAAACAAAGCATGCAGCTCATGAACGGCTGCAGGGGGGAGAGGAAGTGGGGGCTGAGCAGAGCCAGGAAGCGTCTGCAATGTTTACTCGAATAATTACATTACAACCAGTGGAATCTCTATACAAAAAACCAGGTCTTTTTCCCCAGTCCCCTTTTAAGCTCCTTATGTTACCCCTCATCAGATAAGAAAGGCAAACACGCAAGCCGGCCAATAGTCCTGGTCGTGTCTAATGTAAACTGTCGGAAATAAGGGCTATAAAGAAAGCTGTAGCTCTCCGAGACTTCACTTTTTTTTAATCACATATATTTAGAAAAGTGATTAAATACCCATTTTTAAGGATCCCACGTCAACATTACATCGTGGCAAAACCCCTTTAAGGTATGTGATCACTAGGGGACGCGGTCACTTGTACACTTTTCAATAGGGTTCATTTGCACCTTGCCTCAGGCACAGTAAGATGGCAGCATTGAGAACCTTTATTAGGCCCTCAGTGGCCATGACAACAGGTCGGCACACCATGAAATTGTGGGGGGCCTGATTGAGAGCAAAAATGGACATTCCTCTTCTATATGAATGCCTAGATATCACATTCATAATGAATGCGGCATCTAAGTAGTTAAATGGCTTGGATCAGAGTATCTCCAGTCGCCGCCAATGACTGTCACTATCTGCCGGCACTCACCACGTATAGATAGCAAGCCTGCTTCATGCTCTCTTACCAACGGCATTATATAACTGTACGTCATACTTCAGGAAGGGGTTCAGCTACCACAGGACACCTTCAAACGTCTTGTGGGGTCCATACTTTCACATTTTGGCGGCACATGCGGGACCTATGTTTTGAATATCACACAGCATCCTTGTACCTGATCTCCCAAACACGGCTTTGGCATATTCCGGGTGAGTGATGACCAGACTTGACACAAATTTTCCAATCCACAGCGGGAAAGCCTTAGGATACTTTTCCACCCAAACCATCAAACGTTCCAGATCATGTCCATCTCGGCGAAACTGCAATAGTGACAATAAGACAACAAATGGGCAATTTTAGTAATATCATATAAACCATGCATAGTATGTAGAGGAGTGGGGGGGGCAGAAGCAGTGTGGAGCGAGAGATGGGAAGGGGAGAGCAGGAGGAACATGGGGAAAGGAAAGGATGGAAAGAGATGAGTGAGAGTGAAGAGAGGAGAAAAATGATGGATAGGAGACATGGAGAAGGTAGAAGAGATAGGTGAAGTGAGACAAAGGATACACACAGCCCTGCCAGTGGCACCCAGGTTTGCATATGTTTTTTCAGAAGTGTTTTTTGTGCAGAACCATACGTTATATTTGGTGTATATTGATTTTAACCTATATGGGAAGGAAGGGGTGCTTCCATTTTGGTTTTCTGCACCCGCCCACTCTCACAGGCTGTCATAAGAAGTGCAGCTTGCAGGTTTGGTGTGTTTTATTTTTTTTCTCTCTGTATAATGGAGGTCGGTTGACCCAGTGAGAGGCCTGGAATTGGCTCTATTGAGAGGTAAACGATAGTATAGGACTGCCCGATTTGAGATCACGTTGAAAGTCGTGGGCAGCTTAAACATCTTTTGATCAAAATATGTGAACCGAGAATCTCAGTTTTTTCAAGGATACACAATGACACACATGGCAAGCAATTCTTGTCAGATTTACACGTGGGATTTACACGTGGATTTGACTTTTAAAAACCATAAAAATCCAAATTTAAAGAAAACACATAGATCTCAATTGAAAATCAAAGTTGTATTCCACACGACTCGGATTTTCTTGAGGAGGAATTTCTAAACTGGCGTTTTTTCAAAAAACTTAAAACATGTTCAATAATCCTCCATATTTCAAGTCAAAAAAAGCCTCACAAACATTTCTACATCGCACCCACATCCAAAACCCCACAATGATGAATGGGACTTTTCTGACTGTAAATCCAGCGTAAAAAAACAACCTAAAATCCACACTGAAAACTGTGTCAAAATGCTCATCGGACGACGCGGTTTTAGGATTCAGGATCCAAAGAGTATTTTAACATTTGTCATGTGGACGTACCCTTTGCTCCAAAAATAACTAGCTGAGCCGTTATAGTTACATAAGTGCAGGAGATTTAATCCTATTAAATAAAGCTACAAAGGAGTGAAAACAAGGTTATCAAATGTTAACAAGCTAATCATGTTAGAGATAAAGACTCTGTCCCTCCTACCAAGGTGACACCCTTCTCTATATCTAGTCAGGAAAGGAGATAGGGACGGTAACCTAGATACACTTGTGTGCACAGAGCAAATTAAATATCTCTTATTTCCTGACCAAGAAACTATCAAAAGAGTAATGTATTTAGAAAAAGTCTTCAATTACCTGTCCCTACATGTTGAAAGCTAAGCATTGTAGTGAGAAAACCCTTCTAAGATCTATGTATATGAAGCAGCTCCACTTGTTGTGCAGTGTTATGTGCATAGATCATGGCGCAGCCATTTATCTGCTCTAGATGGCACCGATCCACAGTGTTGCACTGAATAATGAAACAGAATCAGACACATGAACCCCATAGAGGTAGGAACAGATCTTCTGCAGCCCAACACAATAATTTGTCTATAATACAGTATGTCTCAAGCATTGGTACAGTCTGCAACTTTTAAGTAAGCCACAAATTTTATGCAGGACATTGCTCCCCCTGGTGCATTGAAATACTCTGCTGCATGGCTAGCCAGTAAAGACCTTAAAGATAAGAGAGTATCTGTTGTCGCAAATGGTCCTTTACCCTATTGAGAACTTGTGGGCTCTTCCTAACCCCTTAAAGGGGTTGTCTCACTACATTGATTCATCTTACCTCAGTCCTGTTTTCTTGGTTTCACTTTGAATTCAGGGGCGTGTTTACAGGCTTCCACTAGGCTGACAGTAGAAGCAGGTGTAGCTATAGCAAACCCAGACTCTGCTGCCTATCAGGACGAGATCAAAAAGGGCTGTCTGCCTACGTGAGCGACCTGAGGAGCTGATGCAGCAATAAAAGACGGGGATATCATAGGGAATTAGGTAGGACACTGTTATATGGACAGAACATATTGCAATAAGTGATGCTTTTGTGGCAAGATCTTTAACATAAAAAGCAGCAATCCTTGTAGTGAGACAACCCCTTTAATTATGCAGCTATTTTTTAAATTTTTTCTCCACGCCTGTCAAGAGCCATAACTTTTTTAGTTTTCTGTCTATATAGTGTATGAGGGCTTGTTTTATGTAGGACAAAATGTACGTTTTAATCATGTCATTAAAAATTCTGTGTGAGGTGGAACATGCAAAAAAACCGCCACTTTTACGTGGGTCTCGATTTTATGAAGTTCACTGTTCGGTAGAAATGGTGTGTTATGTGCATCCTGTAGGTCGGTATGTTACCGGTGATCCCAAGTTTGCGTTATGTTTTAGTACTTTTAAAAAACTTTTTCTATTTCATAAATTTGTGCTGCAGCCTCATTTTCTGTGACCCATAACTTTTTGGTTTTTCAATCTAAGGAGCTAAGCGAGGGCTCGCTTTGTTTTAGGGCTGAAGTGCAGTATTTATTGCTTCCATTCTGGGATATAGGCGACGTTTTCATCACTTTTTGGGGAAGCAAAATCTTCACTTTTTTTCTTCTACATTGTTCACCGGACGGGATAAATGATGTTCTATCTAAATCGATCGGACTTTTAAGAATGTGGCGATTCCGATTATGTGTAACTTTTTTATGGTTTTTATTTTCTTATGTGTAAAATGGAAAAAGGGGAGGGGGTGCTGCACTTCTAAGCTGTTTATATGTTTTTTTTTTATATTTCTTTTTACTGCTTTAACAATTAAATACAATCACTTGTCCTATGTATGGAAGTTATAATTGTACTCGATTACTATACAGGCGCGTCTACAATTTCATTGCCTTAGAGACCTACCTGTGGCACGGTGTAATAGGTGTACTTACACAGCTACAGAGGCCATCATGAGGCCTGTCATGGCACCCAAATGGCACCATAGACCGTGGCCCTCTTGGCTTATCATTAGATGTTAGTCACGATTACTGCTGTGTCTGAATGGTTAGATGGCCCGAATCTGAGCTGTCAGGGAGGGAGCGCCAAACACGCAACCCATCACCATAAAATACTTGAATAAAATACAGCCAGGGTGTGTGAATCAGTAAAAAGAGATGACGCACTGTGGAAGGTAAGAAAGTCACCTCACTGAACAGTGTCTGGGAGGTTGTGGTTGCTGCTGCACAAACAGTTCATTATCAACATATGAAGAAACTGACAGACACTAGGGTATGTTCACACGGCAGATTTTGACGCTAATTCGGGGCGCGGACTCCGCATTCAGAATCAGCATCCAATCCGATTGTGAAATGTTTTACACTAAACTCTATCTAGAACTGAGTATTAGGCTATGTCTCCACTGCATCAGCCAAAAAACGGCCCAAAAGCGGACGTTTTTTCTCTGATGCAAGGCCGCGGTTTTCGTCACGCTTTGTGAACAAACTCGCACGCAGTCGCTTTGTATTGTACGGTGGAAGACATCAGAGAAGAACGAAGAAAGCGCAAGCGTACTATAAACATGTCTATATAATACGCCGCTGCGAGAGACGGGCATCGAGAAAAGCACGAGCTGTGGGAGACTGCAGCTCGTCCTTCCTATTGCCGCCTATGGGCGCTGACCAGGGAGACAGAAATTTTTTCGCTGTTTCCCCCCCCGCTTTTTTTTTTTTTTATCACCCCCCCCCCCCGGCCCCCCCCCCCCCCCCCCCCCCCCCCCCCCCCCCCCCCCCCCCCCCCCCTCGTTGACCTTCCCCCCCCCACCCCCCCCCCCCCCCCCCCCCCTCCCCCCCCCCCCCCCCCCCCCCCCCCCTATATGCTTACGGAGCGCTTTTAAAACTCATTAAAAGCACCAAAGATACGATCGTTTTCCTGTGCAGCGTGGACATAGCCTTGTAATAATAAAGTATAGGAGGCAGAAATCTGCCTCGTGCAGCCAGTGTCAATTCCTCACTGAAATTCCGTGCTTGCACTGTCAGGAGCAGGATACGTGCCACACAGAACCACTCGGTTTTTCATCTAAATTTTTCAAAATCCGCAATACGTGTCTGAAACCGGCAAGAAACCGTCTCGACATAGACATTAATAGATAACAAACGCTCAGTAATCTTGCACCGATGCGGATTTTCAGCGCCGGTATGTTCACAAAAAACTCGGAACATGCACAATCTTCCACCCAGGCTGTGCAATTCAATGGTTAAGGGGAACAAGCGAATCCGCAGACCGTGGACAGAACCGTCTCCTAAAACCATTCAAAAGACGATAAAATACCGACCGGAGTCTTAAAACCTAAAATCAGCATTTTACATATGTTGTGTGGCCGTTCCCTCAAAGCTGAAAAAGACACCACGTGAACTTAGGGGTTGTTCACGCGGAGCCTTTAACTCCGTGTTTTACAGCGCTTTTTAGATCCGGTCTCTGGAGACACGACAGGAAGAGATTCTCTCAGCAATTATCAGTGAGATTATCCCTGCGGGCTATGAGAGACGAATGCACGCGCAGTTCACATGAGAGATCACGCGCTGAGTGTTCCCCTCCTGCTGTCGGCTCCGACTTGTGTGAAAGAAATGACATGCAGTTCTTTCTAAAGAAGGGAATAGCGCCCGAGCTGCGCTATGGAAACAAGTTCAGCGGCGTACTCTCATGGTGAACGCCGCTGCGTCGTTCCTCATTGCCCGCAGGGATATATCTACCTGCTTAAATTGACCTTAGATACGTCTCAGGGGTCCGTACTGTCGTTTCCAGAGACAGGATCTTAAATAAGCGCTTGTAAACACGGAGTTAAAACGCTGTGTGAAAATGTCCGACTTAAAACATTAGAGCATGTCCCCACTGCACGGGTTTTACCGCCCGCAAAAAAATTCAACATGCAAAATCTATGTCCGGTTTTCGGACGGAACCTGTTGCTTGTGCATGTGAAGGGCTTTTCTCTGCTCATCGCTGGAGAAAAAGCCGTCTGCCCCGGACCGGCACCGCTGGGAAGGGACGACCAAAACAGTGCAAATACCGGCCGGCAAACCGACCGGTATTTGTCCTCTGCAGTGGGGACGCAGCCTTATTGAAAAGAAGTGGGGCTATGTTGGTCACTGACATTTTTTGGGAAATATTTGTTGAGTTGTTTATTATTAATACTTTAACAAATGAAAACAAGCAAGTGAATTGTGAGATTTTTTATTTAGTTTCCTAAGGCCGGGTTCAACGTGTACTAGCTGGCGCACTACTCAATGAGTGTAGATGATTGTTTTACCGTATCTGTGGGGCATACGTCGGGCGCACTGCGTCGGCCGCAAACACGCCGTGGGGAACATACCCGAGTGTCGGCGGCTACACGCACAGAGGCAAATGATTTGGTCTTTTTACTGGACAGCTGTGCGGGGGACGGCTTTGTGCTCTGAGTTTGGCGTATTCAGAACGCCGTCTCCCCTTCGCCACTTCCACATGTTCTGTTCTGCACCCGGAAAAACGGGCACAAGAATGAACATGTGTACGTGCTTTCGGACCTCCAGCGGAGGTTTCCCATAGAAGTCTATGGGGAGCGGTGCTTGTCCGTTTCAGCAGGTTTGGTAAATCGGCCAAACGTCTGTAGAACTGACAAGTAACCGATGCTGTGGGGACAAGCCCTAAGGGTATGATTTCAGACGTGGGGTCACTAGCAAGATGAAAGTGCACAATTAGTGATAGAAGATAAGTGGAGAGTAACTGACAAGAGTAGGATTGGAGAGTCAGTGACAGGAGGAGGGGGAGGGTCGGGGTCAGTGACAGGAGGATGGGGGTAGGTTCGGGGTTTCAGTGCAGGAGGACGCGGGCGAGGGTCGGAAGTCAGTGACCAGTGGAGGAGGGGGAGTGTTGGGAGTCAGTGACAGGAGGAATGGGAGGTTTGTGGTTCAGTGACAGGAGGAGGGGGTAGGTTTTGGTCAGTGTCAGGTGGCGTCGGGGAGGGCGGGTTGGGATCAGTGACCAGGGGGAGTGTTTGAGGCGTCAGTGCGGGGGGAGAGGGGGCAGGTTGTGTCAGTGACGGGGGAGGCTTGTGGATCAGTGACGGGGGGGCAGGAGGGTTGGGGTTCAGTGTCAGGGGGGGGGAGGGGGAGGGTTGGGGCCAGTGTCAGGGGGGGGGAGGGGGAGGAGTTGGGTCAGATGTCAGGGGGGGGGGGAGGGGGAGGTCAGTTGTCAGGAGGGGGTGGGTAGGGGGAGGGTGTTGGCCAGTGTCAGGGGGGGGGGAGGGGAGGGTTGGGGTCAGTGTCAGGGGTGGGGGGAGGGTTCGAGGGTGCAGTGACAGGAGGTGGGGAGGGGGATGGTGTGGGGTCGGTTTCAGGAGGGGGGGTGGGGGCAGGGTTGGGGTCAGTGTCAGGGGGGGGGGAGTGTTGGGGTCAGTGTCGGGGGGGTGGGGGGGGAGGGTTGGGGTCAGTGTCGGGGGGGGGGTGGGGAGGGATGGGGTCAGTGTCGGGGGGTGTGGGGAGGGATGGAGGTCAGTGTCGGGGGTTGGAGAGGGTTCGGGTTCTCAGTGTCGGGGGGGAGTGGGTCGGGGTCAGTGTCGGGGGGGAGGGGGGGGAGGGTCAGCGGTGTCAGTGTCGGGGGGGGGGGGTGGGTCGGGGTCAGTGACAGGAGGAGGGGGAGGGTCGGGGTCAGTGACAGGAGGAGGGAGGGTCGGGTGTCTATTAACCTTTTTTAACTCCCTCTTCCCCCGCGTGTTTGTTGTTGAGAGAGATGCCCTCAGTAACCTAGCCAGGTAGCTAGGGCTGCCCCCAGAATTAGCCACGGTAGCTAGGGCTGACCCCAGTAATTAGCCAGGTACCTAGGGCTGCCCTCAGTAACTAGCCAGTAGGTTAGGGCTGTCCCCAGTATCTAGCAAGATAGCTAGGGCTGCCCCCAATAACAAGCCAGGTAGCTGGGACTGCCCCAAGTATCTAGTCAGGTAGCTAGAGCTGCCCCCAGTAATTAGCCAGGTAGCTATGGCTGCCCCCAGTAATTAGCCAGGTAGCTTTGGTGTCCCCAGTAACTTAGTAAGGGTAGTAGGGCTGACCCTGTAATAGCCAGGTAGCTAGGGCTGTCGCTTTTATTAGCCAGTAGCTCGGGCTGCCCCAGTAATATGGCCAGGTAAGCTAGTGCTGCCCCCAGTAACTATCCAGGAAGTTAGGGCTGCCCCAGTGAATTAGACAGGTAGCTAGGGCTGCGCCAGTAAACTAGCCAGTTGCTAGGGCTATCCCATGTAATCTAGCAGGTAGTTGGGGCTGCCCCAAGTATCCAGTCAGGTAGATAGGCCTGTCCCCAGTAACCAGCAAGGTAGCAAGGGCTGCGCCTAGTAACTAGCCAGGTAGCTAGGGCTGCCCCCAGTAATTAGCCAGGTAGCTGGGGCTGCCCCAAGTATCTAGTCACGTAGATAGGGCTCTCCGAGATAACCAGACAAGGTTGCTTGGCTGACCCGCAGCATCTAGACAGATAGCTAGGGCTGCCCCCAGTAATTAGCCAGGTAGCTAGGGAGCCACCATTAACTAGCCAGGTAGTTAGGGCTGCCCCCCGTAACTAGCCAGGTAGCTAGGGCTGCCCCCAGTAATTAGCTAGGTAGTTAGAGCTGTCCCACAGTAACAAGCCAGATAGCGAGTGCTGCCCCCAGTAACAAGCCAGATAGCTTGGGCTGTCCCCAGTAATTAGCCAGGTAGCGAGGGCTACCCCAAGCAATAAGCCAGATAGCTAGGGCTGCCCCAGTAACATGCCAGTTAGCTAGGGCTGCCCCAAGTATCTAGTGAGGTAGATAGGGCTGTCATGAGTAACTAGCAAGGTAGCTAGGGCCGCCCCCAGTAATTAGCCAGGTAGTTAGGGCTGCCCAGTAACTAAACAGGTTAAGCTAGGGCTGCCCCCAGTAATTAGACAGATAGCTAGGGCTGCACCTAGTAATTAGCCAGGTAGCTAGGGCTGCCCCCAGTAATTAGCCAGATAGATAGGGCTGCCCCCAGTAATTAGCCAGGTAGTTAGGGCTGCCCCCCGTAACTAGCCAGATAGCTAGGGCTGCCCCCAGTAAGAAGCCAGATAGCTAGGGATGACCCCGGTATCTAGCCAGTTAGCTTGGGATACCCCCAGTAACGCGCCAGATAGCTAGGGCTGTCCCAGTAACATGCCAGTTAGCTAGGGCTGCCCCAGTAACATGCCAGTTATCTAGGGCTGCCCCAAGTATATAGTGAGGTAGATAGGGCTGTCATCAGTAACTAGCAAGGTAGCTAGGGCTGCCCCCAGTAATTAGCCAGGTAGTTAGGGCTGCCCCCAGTAATTAGACAGATAGCTATGGCTGTCTCCAGTAACTAGCAAGGTAGCTAGGGCTGCCCCGAGTAACTAGCCTGGTAGCTAGGGATGTCCACATTAATTAGCCAGGTAGATAGGGCTGCCCACAGTATTTAGCCAGGTAGCTAGGGCTGCCACAGTAACTATCCAGGAAGTTAGGGCTGCCCCCAGTAATTAGCCAGGTAGCTAGGGCTGCCCGCAGTAACTAGCCAAGTGGCTAGGGCTGTCCCCAGTAATTAGCCAGGTAGTTGGGGCTGCCCCAAGTATCCAGTCAGGTAGATAGGCCTGTCCCCAGTAACCAGCAAGATAGCAAGGGCTGCCCCTAGATAGCCAGGTAGCCTCCTTTATTTTTTTTTACTAAAGGCTTCCCCAGTAATTAGCCAGGTAGTTGGGGCTGCCCCAAGTATCTAGTCAGGTAGATAGGGCTGCCCCCAGTATCTAGCCAGATAGCTAGGGCTGCTCCCCAGTAACGAGCCAGGTAGTTGGGGCTGCCCCAAGTATCCAGTCAGGTAGATAGGGCTCTCCCCAGTAACCAGCAAGGTAGCTAGGGCTGCCCGCAGCATCTAGACAGATAGCTAGGGCTGCCCCCAGTAATTAGCCAGGTAGCTAGGGCTGCCCCCAGTAAATAGCCAGGTAGTTAGGGCTGCCCCCCGTAACGAGCCAGGTAGCTAAGGCTGCCCCCAGTAATTAGACAGGTATCTAGAGCTGTCCCCAGTAACAAGCCAGATAGATAGTGCTGCCCCCTGTATCAAGCCAGATAGATAGTGCTGCCCCCAGTAACAAGCCAGAAAGCTAGCGCTGCCCCCAGTAATAAGCCAGAGAGCTAGGGCTGCCCCCAGTAATTAGCCAGATAGATAGGGCTACCCCCAGTAATTAGCGAGGTAGTTAGGGCTGCCCCCCGTAACTAGCCAGGTAGCTAGGGCTGCCCCGAGTAATAAGCCAGATAGCTAGGGCTGCCCCCAGTATCTAGCAAGCTAGCTAGGGCTACCCCCAGTAACAAGCCAGGTAGCTAGGGCTGCCCCCAGTAATTAGCCAGGTAGCTGGGGCTGCTCCAAGTATCTAGTCACGTAGATAGGGCTTTCCCCAGTATCCAGCAAGGTAGCTAGGGCTGCCCGCAGCATCTAGACAGATAGCTAGGGCTGCCCCCCAGTAATGAGCCAGGTAGCTAGGGCTGCCCCCAATAACTAGCCAGGTAGTTACGGCTGCCCACCGTAACTAGCCAGGGAGCTAGGGCTGCCCCCTGTAGTTAGCTAGGTAGCTAGAGCTGTCCCCAGTATCAAGCCAGATAGCTAGTGCATGCCCCAGTCATAAAGCCAGATAGCTTGGGCTCGTCCCAGTAATTAGCAGGTAGCCGAGGGTAACCCAAGCATAAGCCAGATAGCTAGGGCTGCCCCAGTAAACATGCCCCCCCAGGTTTAAAAAGGGCTTTTAGGGGGGGGGGCGGCTGCCCCAGAGAATCTAGTGAGGTAGATAGGGCTGTCATGAGTAACTAGAAAGGTAGCTAGGGCTGCCCCCTGTAATTAGCCTGGTAGTTAGGGCTGCCCCCAGTAATTAGACAGATAGCTAGGGCTGCCCCCAGTAATTAGACAGATAGCTATGGCTGTCTCCAGTAACTAGCAAGGTAGCTAGGGCTGCCCCCAGTAACTAGCCAGGTAGCTAGGGCTGTCCGCATTAATTAGCCAGGTAGCTGGGGCTGCTCCAAGTATCTATTGTCACGTATGATGGGCATTTCCCAGTATACCAGCAGGTAGCTAGGGCTGCCCGCAGCATCTAGACAGATAGCTAGGGCTGCCCCCAGTAATGAGCCAGGTAGCTAGGGCTGCCCCCAATAACTAGCCAGGTAGTTACGGCTGCCCCCCTTAACTAGCCAGGTCGCTAGGGCTGCCCCCAGAAATTAGCTAGGTAGCTAGAGCTGTCCCCAGTAACAAGCCAGATAGCGAGTGCTGCCCCCAGTAACAAGCCAATAGTTGCTGTCCCCAGTTTTAGCCAGGTAGCGAGGGCTACCCCCAGTAATAAGCCAGATAAGATAGGGCTGCCCCAGGACATGCAGTTAGCTAGGGCTGCCCCAAGTATCTAGTGAGGTAGATAGGGCTGTCATCAGTAACTAGCAAGGTAGCTAGGGCTGCCCCCAGTAATTAGCCAGGTAGTTAGGGCTGCCCCCAGTAATTAGACAGATAGCTAGGGCTGCCCCCAGTAATTAGCCAGGTAGCTAGGGCTGCCCCCAGTAACTAGCAAGGTAGCTAGGGCTGTCCACATTAATTAGCCAGGTAGCTAGGGCTGCCCACAGTAATTAGCCAGGTAGCTAGGGCTGCCCCAGTAACTATCCAGGAAGTTAGGGCTGCCCCCAGTAATAATTAGCATGTTAGCTAGGGCTGCGCGCATGTAAAACTAGCCATGTGGCTAGGGCTGTCCCCAGTAAGTCAGCCAGGTAGTTGGGGCAATGGAACACAAGTATCAGTCAGGTAGATAGGCCTGTCCCCCAGAAACAGCAAGATAGCAAGGGCTGCCCTAGTAACTTGACAGGTAGATAGGGTGCCCCCAGAAGTTAGCAGGTTGCTGGGGCTGCTCAAAGTATCTAGTCACGTAGATGGGATTTCCCAGTATCCAGCAAGGTTAGCTAGGGATGCCGCAGCATCTAGACAGATAGTAGGGCTGCCCCCAGTAATGAGCAGGTAGCTTAGGGCTGCCCCCAATAACTGCCAGGGTAGTTACGGCTGCCCCCCCGTAACTAGCCAGGTAGCTAGGGCTGCCCCCAGTAATTAGCTAGGTAGCTAGAGCTGTCCCCAGTAACAAGCCAGATAGCTAGTGCTGCCCCCAGTAACAAGCCAGATAGCTTGGGCTGTCCCCAGTAATTAGCCAGGTAGCGAGGGCTACCCCTAGTAACAAGCCAGATAGCTAGGGCTGCCCCAGTAACATGCCAGTTAGCTAGGGCTGCCCCAAGTATATAGTGAGGTAGATAGGGCTGTCATCAGTAACTAGCAAGGTAGTGTAATAAACCATAAGGGGCCGTAGTGGACGGTCGATATGTCTCACCGAGATGTCTGGTCTCGGTGTGGTAAAAAGCCATATAGTATGGTTGGCAGCGGCAGTGGGCACTGACACACGTTTCATATACGTTTAGTATAACTGCTATGCATTTTATCGGGTAGGCTTTTACTGGAGTAGCCAAAAGAGCGGGGTGGGTTGGCTACCCCCAAATGTCCAGGTCCAGGCCTTGGTTTTGTTTCAGACGTATATCAACCTGGCAAGTCAGGTGAGCAAGGGGTGTTTCTGTCAAGAGGCAGTCTGACAGTGTGAGAGTCAGACAGAGGTCTACAGCAGGCTGTCTGCAAATCCCCTTGAGACTGGATCCCGCTGAAAGAACCAGAGACTGTGAGTTTACAAACGGACAGTGTGCTGTTTTGTGCTGAAGGCCAGCTACGTTTTTTTTTTTTCCTTTTGTTTTTACCTTTCTGGCAATAAACGCCATTCTAAAGGAAGTCGCAGACTGTGTTTCTCTGTACCACCTTTTAGCTGATTCCCTACAAGTGGTGGAGGATGTGATGGCATAAACCTATGTCCTGGGTTAAGGGTGCAGCACAAGCCCAAGCGACAGCTACTGCTATGGAGGAGCTCATCAAGCACCTGGTGCAGGCAAATCTGCAGCAGCAACAGGGTACAGCTCAGCAGCAGACAGCTCACATGGAAGCCCCGAAGGCCCAGCAACAGGCCTCGAGCAGCAGCAAGCAGCGCACAGGGAAGCCACAGCGCAGCAGCAGAGGATCCATAGTGAAGCCATGCAGGCTCAGCAGGCGACGAATCAGCTACTAATGCAGCAGATGTCCGTTTTGACGGAGGCCGTTCGAGGGGCGGGAAACGCCAGCTCCCCAAGCCCGTGATGGCGGCCATCAGGCCAGAGGACCGTACGGGAGGCCCTCCAGAAGATGACCTTGGAGGACGACGTTGAAGCTTTTCTCACCGGTGTTTGAACGCGTTGCAGACCGCAAGGAGCTACCACCGGAGCAGTGGGCCCGAGGTTCTGGCCCCCTATCTTACTGGGGATCCCCCAAAAAGGGGTATTATGACCTTGCCTTGCAGGAGGCTAAAAAATACCCCAAGTTAAAAAACCGAGATCCTGGCTCGCCTTGGCGTTACGCTAGCGGTGCGGGCTCAGAGGGTACATCATTTTGGGGGTACGTGTGGGGGAACCTCGAGATCTCAGCTGTTTGACCTGTTACATCTGGTCCAAAAACGGGGGCAGCCGAGGTTGCTCCCGCGCAAATGGTGGAGGTTGGTTTG